>JAOBRB020510115.1:0-18992 GCA_027575285.2 Zoanthus pulchellus | reverse complement strand
ACAAATAAAAAGGAATAAAAGTTTCTGTAACTACTTCGGTTTTTCAGCAGTGTCATTCTTGTTTATGGTCTTTCTTCCGAAACAGCTTGTATATAAGTTTCTTTAATTCCCAACAATATTTGTTTCCCAAGACCGAGCAGCCTTTTCTCAGAATGAAAATTGTAAAGGCATAAAGCATAAAATACAATAATTCTTTGAAGTCTGACCTTGAAATCCTGAAATTAACTTTTGAACAAATGCAAAAAACAAAATTAACCCTGACCGTCTTTCAAACAATGTTGGTCTCTTGAATTCATTTCGCTGTATTTGATTTACTTTCATCACAGGGTAAATTCGCAATCCATTTAGAAAAAAACTTTTTGAATGATCTTCATTGAAAGTTGGAGGTTTTCTTTAGCGTTTTTTCAAAATTCCAACATTTTTTAAAATACCTTTACAAGACGTGCTTGCACACAGGTCGGAAGCGCAAAAAGGAAGTGACGACACAGATTTACTTAGCAACGGGAAACCATTTGGAGACTGCAATCACTATCCAGCGGATAGTTATTCAACGTTCTATTCGCCTTTCGTGCAACAGTATTTTATCCTGCGGATAACTATTCACTGGATAGTGAGTTTATCCACTGGATAGCGCTTATCCGCTGGATAACTTATCCAGGCTTCGTACAACCGGGCCCAGCTCTATGAGGGATAACTGTTATCTATATTATTTGAGTTTTAACATACATGTTCTTTATACCAAGGTACTATAACTAACATATGTAAATTACGCTTTTGTATTTCTTAGCTTCAAGAGTGTCAAACATTGCGTTACATCTATATGAACAACTCAGCATTGTGTTACGAAGCAACAGAGCGTGTGGTGCAGCATATTGTCCACTGCATAGAAAGTCAGGGAAGGCACGTGGAATATTTACGGTTACTGCAAACTTTAGTAAAGGCAGAAGGGCAGTCGATTAGGAAAACCCAGGACATGGTCATGGCCGAGGTGTGTATGTTTGTAAGTAAATGATTAAGTGGGTGAGTAAGCGGTCGCCTGGTTAGTCTAGTCAGTAAGACGCTTTCTTTTTTGCTGGGGCTTTGGCATTGATTTTCGTCTCGGCAAACAATCCTGGTCTTAAAATATTTGAGGAAACGGTGCTGCTTTTGCTCTAACATAAAATTATGTAAAATTTACTTAGAACATTGCATTTTATCAGATGAGGATGTGAAACCTTACGGGCTTTGTCTGTAGACCTTCTGTAGAGAGACTTAAAAGAACCCCACAGCATGTCACAAAGGCAGTGATCCTTGTGTTTCGAATCTTTATGAGAGCCGCTTTTGCGACCATCTAAGACTCTAAGAATGCTGACCCGCATTTGCAGTTAAAATGACACTGAAAAACTCTTTGGACGGAGTTGTCATCAAGGTTTTGTGTTTGTTGACAATGGCGATGGAAGGTCAAGGATGTAAGTAAGTAAGTAAGTAAACACTAGTAAGTAAGTAATGTTTGTATTTTGGTTTACTTAGATTCGTCTTGCGTTCAGGGGTTTAGAGACCTGTGATCATTCTGCTTATAACTTACAGATGCTGTAAATTTGAAGTAATTGGAGCCGTGTATTTGGCTTATATTTAGTCAAGAAAACTGGCCTTTATAGCGCTATAAATATTATTTTAACCCCCGTTTTGTAATCATCATCATTATCAATCCAGTTTTGATCAGGTTTTATCCCCGTAAACGAGGGTGGCCGGATTTACCCCACTCTGCCAGTAATCTCTCCCACTCCCACTCTTCATCTCGCTCGATTCACTGCATCCTCGTTTTTCAAACTAACACTCCTACTCTTCTCCACCTGCGATCTCCATGTCTTCCTCGGCCGTCCTCGCTTCCTCTTTCCCTTCACTTTAAACTCCAGTGCCTTCTTCAAAACATGGCCATCATGCCATCATCCCTTCTTAACACATGCCCGTACCATCTCACTCTATCATATTTATCGTAATTAATTTGACAGTTAGTGAATGTTGGAGAAGATGTTCTGGTCTTCTACAGTGATCCACAATCCTTTGCGACGTTCATAGAGATGATGCAGTCAGAACGCGAGAGAACGGACGAAGCTGGAAATCTGCTGTACCACATCAATCTGGTCCAACTACTAGCGTGCTGTACGGAAGGCAAAAACGTATACACGGAAATAAAGTGTCACAGTCTGTTACCTCTTGACGACATTGTACGAATGGTCAAACATGAAGATTGCCTACCAGAGGTTAGTTGTACTCCTTCCGTGAAGGAATGATAAGCCCATGGAACAGTAGTATGATTCATTGAAAATTTATGGCCCGTTTTTTAAATTTTAAACAGAAGCATAGCTAAAGAAAAATATAAAAATGTATTGCAAATTTTAAGAATAAACAATACAAATTTTAATCACTCTTTCAGTGCTAGAGCAAAGTAGCATAGTGTTGCAGCACTAATAATTATATTTTTACTCACTATCTGTTAATATAGTTTATAAAATCTGATTGGGCAATTTACCGTAAACTGAATGAAATAATACAAATTTCATAATTTTTTGAAAATTGGTTCAAAACAGCACTAAATTGCTACAAAATATATTCATTCAACTCAAGCAACTCATGATCTGTTAAATCAAGTTTTCTTTGGATTCAATTTCACCCAGTAATAAATGACTTTTAAATGAAGCAAGTAAAGTACTTATAACTATACTGGTACGTTTGGGCAAGTGGCCTCATAGCGTAAAATCTGTTTCTTCACAAGGTGAAAGATGCGTACGTCAACTTTCTGAATCATTGTTACGTTGATACTGAAGTAGAAATGAAGGAAATTTACACAAGCAATCACATTTGGAAATTATTTGAGGAGTTTCTTTTAGACATGGGACGGGTGAGGCTTCCATATTCGGCATGATTGATATAGAACATGTGTAAGGCAATATATATTTAGAAGAGCAATGGCGCTATAGGTGGAAGGTAGAAGACCAGTTGTTAGGTCAAGAAGACCTGAGGAAGTTATTATTATTATTATTATTATTATTATTATTATTATTACTATTATTAACCCTTTCAATCCCAGTTATATTGTTAAATTCTCCCAACTTGATCTCATACTTTACATTGAACAAGTTTGAGAGAATTTTGCTTTTAATCTTCATTATTTTGCTTTGTTTTATCAATTCTCGTTTTCTCATTACCAAATGTTTCATTTTGAATATGTTATGTAAGGAGAAGTTGGGTGCTGATAACCATTTGGGACTTAAAGGGTTTAGGATGTCACTAGCAATTCGCTATTTAAAGTGTAATTCGTGGTTTAATGAAAAGTGCTTTAAGTGCGTTTCCTCTAACACTAATTTACTCTTCTCCCTTTGGCTTTACTTTAGCGGTACAAATACATTAAAGCCCGATAATGGAACAGTATTGTCACTATAAAAAAGTGTATTCGCATCACTTACTTTCTGTTAGATATGACTAGTAATATTAGGGAAAAGATTGAAAAGCAAAAGTAATTAGATCTGGATTTGCGTGAGTTGATATACAGTTTTCAGGGGTTTAGTTTTCATTTGAAAAAGAAATGTTTTAAATTATCGTCGTCTACATAACGTAACAGAAGTTTGGAGATTTAGCTCCCAAAGTTGGCAAAAGTTAAGTTTTAGACAAATGATGTAGTTTATGCCTGCCCCAGTAAGGGAAATTCAGCTCAGACTTTTTCTTAAAATAGAACTTGTTTCTTGCATATTTCATCTGTTGGAAAACTACTATATTTATTCATCAACTCGTTATTTGAATACTTTTCTACTATGCAGGTTTGTAGCTTGGTGGATCGTTTTTATTCTGAACCCTTGGAGCAATACGTTACAGAGACCGTCATGAATATAATAACTTTTTTCTTCAACTCACCGTTCTCAGATGCTAGCACAATGATCAAGGTAACAGCTAACATCATATAGCAATTGTCCTATCGCTATTGTCTCTAAAGTTTTACAACGCTTAAGCGCTAAACATTTTTTTAAACTTGTAAAAGCTATGCGTAGTGAAAATGATTGTCTTACTAGGAGAAACTGTGGCTCATTGTTAGGGTGGTAGATTAGCGTGTTGATGTTTCGGGTTCAAATACAAGGCTTTGTGAGATCTCATTAAATAGTATGTTGTTTGTGAAAATACTGTGAACCGGTGTCATAAGGCTTTGTAAAGCTTCATTGATTTAGCTGTGATCCTATGATCTCTGACTCTGATTCATTAGGTTATCGAGGCTGTGCTAAATTGACTGAAACCAATGACCATTGTTAACCATTATATTAAGGCTTTGTGTGTCTGGTTCACAGGAACCACAAAGCTTTGCAATGCTTTAATGAAAGAGATTGAGCTTGTAACAAGCTCTTTCCCTAGCACAACAAAGCTTTGGCGAACGAAAACTGACTCTGGTTTCTAAAGAAAATTTAGTAATGATAAAGTTTTTATCATTGTGTTGTTTTCACAGACGTAAAATGACATTTTTTACTGTTATTCTCTTAGTCTAGACAGCCTGTTTTTGTGCAATTGTTGCGTGGTGCATTCCGAGTATCACAGTGTTCGTGGTTGTCAGGAACTCAGAAATATCACGTTGAGACTTGTATCAAAGCTCTGTCAGATATCGGTAAGTAGACAAAAAACTGATGTGATAGAGTCTACTTATAACGAAGTTAAAATGATATACTTTTTTGATTTCCAATTTTAATCCTTTACACTATACATAGAAAGGAATTTGCTAAACAAAATATCTATGGTACCACTCATATTTTCAAGTTTCATTTTCTGTTTTCAACCTAAACTTCAGGTATTTCAGGTCATTTTTTCTTGTTCTAATTGAGATTTTCATTTTTTTGTACTTTTGGTGTAAAAAATATTCTCTATTATTAACCAGCTTGTTATATTAGTTTTTAAGTTACATTTTTTGAAAGGAAGAAATATTGAAATAAGTAGATGCTTATTTAGTTGTTAAACAAGACTTTGTTGAACATGCTATTCAAGATCTTTTTTGCAAGCTATGGGAATTTATTGATGGTGATGATGATGGTGATGATGGTGATGTTGATTATTGTGGTGATGATGCTGATGGTGATGATGATGATATGTTGATGTTGATGATGCTGATGGTGATGATGATGATGATATGTTGATGTTGATGATAATGATGGTGGTGGTGATGATGATGATGATATGTTGATGTTGATGATGATGGTGATGATGATAGTGGTGATGATGACGATGATGATAATGATGGTGGTGATGATGACGATGGTGATGATGATGGTGGTGCTGGTGATGCAGGTGGTGATTAGAATGAAATATGATGAATAATGATAGATGGTGATATGATGAATAGTGCATATAGTGATAAATGTTGTTATCAATATTTCGTTTAAGCCAAGACCAGAGGAATTGCAATCCCGGGAGATCTTGAGACACAAATCCAGGCTCTTTTTACACGATCTAATCTGGTAAAGAAACACACGCAAGCTTGGTTGAGCGCAGGAAAAAGTCGCAAAGACTCCATGATGACAATGCTGCCACGAGATTACAGGAGTATCATTGAAGGGTTACAGGTACAGAAAAGAAATGATTTCGCAAATTAATGGTATTACGGAAAATATAATCCAAATGAACTGCAATGTGTTGTGATAAACTTTAAGTGCAGTTGTACCTATTCCTTTTTTAAAACTAGTTTCAAAAACAAGTAAACGCTTTGTGCAACTGATTGCTAAAACTAGCCTGTTTTTGTTTTAATCTGTTTGTATAGTAGATTAACTCTATGAAGTTCGTTTTTTCAAATTAGTCAAATCACATTACAGACCGTGGTCACAAACGAGTTTGTCAGCGGTATGGTATGACGTAGGTTTCGGTATTCAGAGCATAAATATTTGAGTTTGCTTCGAAATTTTGACATTCTTGGGCAATCAAGGTCTTAACGAAGTTTCTTTCTTTAAGAGAAGCTAAACACCGCAAAGTAAACATATTTTTTTCTCGTTTTAATCAACCTACGTCATAAAAGACCACTGACATCACAAATGGTGTCGCCTGTTAAATATTGTCTATTCGATGCAAAACATCAAATTACTTTTAACTGTTCGGCTAACAGCTTAAAAAAACTTCTTGTTATTGTTTTATCTATGCCTAATTTTCTTTTCCTAAGTTTCTTTAGAGAGAAGCTCTATCTTTACATTTGAATGAAAAACAGTCATAATTGAAAAAAAAAACGAACTCTTTGTATCCGCGGCCACCAACTTTCCCACCAACTTTTCCTGTTCTCAAACGTGAAATCAGTGTCTTCCGGCTGGTTAACAATTTCGCGATGTTGATTGGCTGCAGAACATTTGATTTGAACTCATCCATGTGAACTCCATCATGCCAATGGGAGTGGGCATTTGAGACAAAAACGCTCAATTTAAATCACGCATACTTTCCAAAAAAGATAGTTATGAATGGGAAATGTCCCAACGACCACAGTAAACGTTTTGATGCCCTTTCTCTTTAGCTATTTATAATCTCTACAAATTCATTTGGCATACTTCTTTTCGGACTTGAGATATTGGAGTAGTAGTAAGTTAGAGCAGGGATTTTTTTTCATTTGTATAAAATTTTGTGCAACAGTAGATATTTTTAAAAATCCACAATGCAACCTCCTTTGCGCCCCTGGTTTGTTTTAGTGCCTTTATCTGCAATACTTAGGTAAGCTAGTGTCCTTCAGTTTATCGTTTAAGTCATTCAAGCATTCTGGAGTTCGATTCTTAGTTTGTATTTTATGTAATTGGTGTTATTATTTTGGGTGAGATGAGGTTGGCGGAGCAGTCATCACTCGCACCTGTCACCCGTACAACCCTGGATTGACTAGCTCCCAGGCTCTGTCTGTTAACTGGGATTTGTCAGCTGTTTTCCTTCCTCAGCAGCAAAATAGACTCCTAGCTGATTATATCTGGCTTTAGTATTGTGTCAAGCGCCTAGACAACAGCGCAGATCCTTCGGTTTCACCTCATTGAGCTGCTTCCTTTGCAATCCAGCCTCTGGCTGCAAAAATGTCTGATTAGCTAGCAAGCTACCCCTTATTTTTACGGATTATTTGTTTTGAAAAAAATATTGAAAATAACAGAGGAAAACCTGCGTTAGTACTCGAACTCTTTCAAATGTGGATGATGTAATGCTGTAAGCTTTAGTTCTACGATGGGTTGTCGCATTAAGACTTGTGGACTTTGCTCCTCTTTTATTTTTGAGACGAATTAAAGTTGAGACTCGTGACTATCACCAATTCCCTTTACTGAGGGTATAGCCAAAATCAAAATGATGGAAATTTCTAAATCTTTTTCTTAATCAGTTTGTAAAAAAGGATACACCATAGTGAAAAGTTAGTTTTAGACTCGCGTTTCGGACTTCAGTGCTATGTCAGAATAAAAGTGCTCAAGTCCGAAACCTCAGTCTAAGATTTATCCCTTTTTGTAAACTGTTTCTGTGGAGACACCGACTCAGCATTCGATTTATGACTTTTTCTGAAACATTTGAATAATGCTTTCATTCCAGTGCAACAAAAAGGTAGAAATTTTTTGGAATTGTTAGAGATTCTTGTGATTGTGTTTGCAGGATATTGTTTCGCTCCTGGAAGACCAACTAAGACCCTTGGTGTTATCAGAGTCCTCTGTGTTGGTGGATGTCTTATATAGGCCGGAGTTTATGTTTCCTAGACATTCTGATTCAAGAGAGAAGTCCAAAAATGGAGGCTTTGTGACCAGGTAAAGAAGACGATTTGCTATGTGGACTTGCATTAACAATAGAACTTTAATTCAAGTGACATTTCTGTTATCTAATTGGAAATGAAGATCGATACCACCATTAATGTTCTAGGAATCATATTTTGTTTATGCAATTTTCGGATGTTGTGATAAATATCTCCACTAATCAGGGCTAGAAATTGCGACCGATGCGGTCGGATTTGTGACTCAAGCGAGTTTTAAATCATTAAACGAAGATGGCCCGTCAGAACGTTTGAAAACCTTTTGCATTGATATTAGGGATATTATTGCTTTTAAATTCATAACTTTGGTTTACTTTTTTGAAGGTGAACATACTTTTTACTAATTTAACATTCAAATCTGCAATTTACTTTGAAAGTTTACTCTGTTGTGCTTTGTTGTGGCAAATATCTTGATTTTATCGTTCATAGTACGCTCTGACTTAGTACTCAGGACTGCGGTTTGTCAAAAAAAAGAATAAAACACTCTTAAAAATCTCAGTATTTATAACATAAACAAATTTCAGAATGAAAAGTCCTTTTGTACGGTATTTATGCACCAGTTGGTCTTTATCAGATAATCCCATACAAAAGTTAGCACTACCTTTCCACTTTAGCGAATAAATTTTTGAAACTAGTCGCAAAAACGCAACCATAAACTTTTTTCATTTTTGAGCCCTGCTAATATTTCTGTGCAGAAATAAAGGATATAAAACTTTTAACTCATCTCTACCACACCAAGCCTCAACAGCATCGAAAGACATCGTGAATCGATATTAGTCACCAACCCATGCAACATGGCCGCATGAAGTATGTCCGTAGGACTATCCAACGCTAATTTATAAACGCAGTCCTTCATTGAATTTGAACTCACTCATTGCCTGTGAACTCTAGTTAATTCTAACAAGAGGTTTAATTGTTTTAGCGAGGAAAGCAGAGTCAGTTCCAAAATAGAATTCCCCAATATTCAATCGTAATTTTAGTAAAGTTGTAGATATAAGCTATATGCTAACAGGTAAAGTAAAGCATTCTCACCCAACGGAGGTTTCCACCTGCGCATTAAACAATGCAGGCTTGTTGAACCAAGACGAAATTGACTTTTCTTCTCCCAATTTCACGAAGTAAATAGCTTTCACAACGTATTAGAAAGTATGTTTTTGCCACGACAACACTTGCAGTCTTGTATAACTTATGTAATTTTTTATAATCTGATATACTTTGACTGTACTTGCCTACGAAATTTATGAATTTTCGGGAAATGGATACATTCAGCACCTGGCCGTACTTGGTATAAAAATACATATTACAAGGCTGTTAAATGAAAAGCGAGTCTTACAGAAATACGATTTCAAGTATTCACATACCTTAAAGATATGTAATCAGAAATTAACCTCGTGCATCATATGTTCAAAATTTGTGCTTCAGTGTTTTGAATTTAAGCTTTCCCTTGATTGGGCTAAGGGTCTGGTTAAATGGCCGTGCCATTAACCTACATTTCACACGTTTTTCGAAAATTGAGTCTTACAAGTTTTATGACTTCTGTTCTGTGTTTGTGACAGGTTGGTCAAACATGCACGACAGTTACTGCAAGACCACAAGGAGGTACTCTGCATCCGTGTACTGACGACAATCAAGGGGATGATGGCTCGTGATGTCGATTTTGGAGAGAAGGTAATCATTACAATTTACTTCATAGAAAGAGATGGAACTTAAAATTGAATTAGACGTGACCAATTTTTTATGCAAACGATTATGATTTAATTCCTCATTTCTTGTAGGGTGAAGTACTTCGAAATTCCCTCCTTTCTCGCTATTTTGGAGCCAACTTGTCGCACGCTAGGCGAGGTGGGGTATCTGGAAGTGGTGTGCCGAAGAAAACTTCTGGTCTGAGTAGTGCGTGCAACTCTGGACCCGGCGCCACATTTCTAACCAGAGCAGGAATGTCGTTGTTTGAGATGCAGTGTCAGTTGGACCTGTGTGGCGCGTCAGACCTGATCATCGACTTGATAGTTGATCAACCAAACCTGAAGGTGTTCCTTGAGGTTGTTGAACTTGCCATTGCGTTATTGGAAGGAGGAAACGGGATGATTCAGGTAAAGCTTTTCTATATTCACAGCAATTGGTAAAAGCACAGTGCTTGTGGGATTTGGCTTTAATGAAAAACTCAACTGCAGATAGCTAAACGTGCTAGTAGCTAACTTGAAGCCACTGTATTGGATACTATGGCTATAAAGATGATTTCAAGTATAGATAGCACAAACGTACTAGTAGCTAACTTGAAGCCACCATATTGGGTACCATGGCTATATAGATGAACTCAAAAAATATAGATAGCACAAACGTGCTAATAGCTAACTTGAAGCCACTATATTGGATACTATGGCTATAAAGATGATTTCAAGTATAGATAGTACAAACGTGCTAGTAGCTAACTATAAGCCACAATATTGGGTATTATGGCTATAAAGATGAACTCACGTATTGATAGCACAAACGTGCTAGTAGCTAACTTGAAGCCACTATATTGGGCACTTTGGCTATATAGATGAACTCAAGTATAGGTAGAACAAACGTGCTAGTAGCTAACTTGAAGCCACTATATTGGGTACTATGGCTATATAGATGAACTTAAAGTATAGATAGCACAAACGAGCAGTAGTAGCTAACATGAAGCCACTATATTGGGTACTATGGCTTTATAGATGAACTTAAGTATAGATAGCACAAACGAGCAGTAGTAGCTAACATGAAGCCACTATATTGGGTACTATGGCTTTATAGATGAACTTAAGTATAGATAGCACAAACGTGCTAGTAGCTAACTTGAAGCCACTATATTGGGTACTATGGCTATATAAATGAACTCAAGTATAGGTAGAACAAACGTTCTAGTAGCTAACTTAAAGCCACTATATTGGGTACTATGGCTTTATAGATAAACTTAAGAATAGTTAGCACAAACGAGCAATAGTAGCTAACATGAAGCCACTATATTGGGTACTATGGCTATAAAGATGAATTCAAGTATAGATAGCACAAACGTGCTAGTAGCTAACTTGAAGCCACTATATTAGGTACTATGGCTATATAAATGAACTCAAGTATAGGTAGAACAAACGTTCTAGTAGCTAACTTAAAGCCATTATATTGGGTACTATGGCTTTATAGATAAACTTAAGAATAGTTAGCACAAACGAGCAATAGTAGCTAACATGAAGCCACTATATTGGGTACTATGGCTATAAAGATGATCTCAAGTATAGTAGGCACAAACGTGCTAGAAGCCGCTATATATATTGGGCACTATGGTAGTGGTAATGGGTTTTTAGGTTTGCTAGTTATTTTTGTTTTAGAAATTCTGGTTTAAGCGACGTTTTAATCAATCGTACATGTTTTGCGCAGCGACAATATTTTATTTGTTCATTAAAGTACTTTAACGTACGTTAACTGCAACAATTAATTTAAAAATATTCATTAGAACCTTGTGTGTTGTCATTTGTTTTCAAACTTTGTATACATCTGTTTTCAATAAGTGTTTCATTTTCGTGAACAAACTTGCTGTTTATCAATTTACGGAGCGACATCATCATAGTCCAAACATGTTTTGTGATTTAACCCCCCCCCTCCTCTTTCCCTTTCTCCTCCCCTTCCCCTCCTCGTTCCCCTCCCCCTTCACCTTCCCCTTCCCTTTCGCCCCCCCTTTCCCTCCTCGTTCCCTTCCCCTTCACGTTCCCCTCCCCCCTCTCCTCCCCTTCTCTACGTCACTTTCCTTTTTAAAATGCTTGTTTCGCTGCTAAGGTGATTAAAACCCTTTCAGTCTTAGTTATTTATCATCACCCAACTTCTCCTTACATAACAAATAAAGCTTTTGGTCATGAGAAAACGACAATTGATCAAACAAAGCAAATTGCTGAGAATATCAAATGAAAGTGGTAATTATGTACACAGACCTTTTCAAGGGATCCGGCGCCGTTTTAGCGGGTGTGCTAAAGTAGTAGAAACGAACAGAATGTGTATTGAGATCCATTGGCAAATAACTTTACTAAATCTAATTTTTTGACTGACAATTTTGTTGCAAAAATTGAGGTTTGCAACCGCAATAAATAGCTTTCACGCGTGCTTTGAATTTTTTCTACACTTTTATGCAATGCACTGTAACTAACTTACTGAGAAATGTGTAAGCTTTTTTAATTCCCGGCATTTTACTTACCACCAGAAACCGTTACAAGTCGGTTATCTCTAGTAATGCAGTATGTTAAAATCTTTACTTAATAGTTGATGCATTATATTGCCCGTACATGCAAACACACTTTTCATGTTTCAATTTTTCCTTCTTTTATTTCGACACCAGCGGTCTTTCTACAATCGCTTCCTGACCAGCAAGTGTGAGGCCTTTTTTCGCTATCTAAACGATAGGATAGAGGAGGCTGGTACTGAGATTAAGTCCAGTTTGACCGTGCCCACCAGTGAAGGAACTGTGACTGGAACAGCACGAAAACCTGATAAAGAGAGTCCGCTGAGAGATGATTCTAGGAGAACGTATAGACAACAAAGTAACGCGACGTCTGGTAAAAATGATTTTTACAAGATTGCACGTTTTAAAATGCACTAGAAGCATTTTAGATAGAATATCTCTTAATTGCTTTTACGAATTTTGTTCTTATCCTCAAATTCTGGTTAAAATAGCATCTCACGAATTAAATCAGCTTGAACGATTCTTTTAAGCTGACTTGTTCTTGATATTTTACCTTGCAACTAAACATTTTCTAATTTGAGATTAGCAGTTGCTATTAGCTCCTTCAAGTCTTAAGACTTTGATTAATTTATATAAACCTTTAATTTTTTGATAATCGTTTTTTTTGAAAACTCGGCTGTGATATAAAATAGGAAGCTTTAGCAACGGTCGTTTTTGTTGTCACGGAGGCCAACCGGAACTAAACTGTCAACAGAATTCGCGTTTCTGAACACGTCGTGCGGTCGTGGTGACCTTCACCTTCAAGCTACTTTTTACCTCCGTTTTGGTCATTCAGAAACGCGGAGATTTTTCATCAAAGTTTTATCTGCAAGCACCAAGAAAATTAACAATAGAACTTTTTTAAAAGTTTTTATTAATTTACAATTACTTTAACGTGGACTGTTGCTCCAGGTTCGTGCTGCACGTGCAACCAGTTTTACGATTATTTTGTTAATGACTGAGTTCTCCAGAGTTTGTTTTCCTGCCTTTTTACCCTGCGTGCGTCCGTCGTTGGGCGGACGTAGTTGGTGTAGTTATTAAGATGTTTGCTTTCCACTCACAAGGTCCCCAGTTTGATGCCGGTTATTCGCCGAGGTTCGAATTGTGTGACCTTCTTTGTCGCCTAAGCCAACTCAGCTTTCCATCCTTATGGTGTAGGTAAAAGAGTTACCAGCGTCTGCTGGGAACTAACCTGGGATGCGGGATTAGTGTCCCGTCCAGGGGGAGTCAAAGACTCTCATCCGCTTAACACTACGGAATCCTGAGATAAGTGCCTTTCCCTTGGGCCACTAGGGTCGTAAAAAGGATTTAGCTTAGCGTCCGTCGTGTTAATGCGCAATTTAAGTTACAAATGGGACCCAAAGAAGCGTTCTGGATGCTGTCTACTCTCGGAGCATTGACCTCCGTCATGAAGAAATCTTCCTGTGCTTCTGCTCTCCAATAATCTTAGCTAACCGTGAAATAAATACCAGCAAATCTGTCCATAGTTGCACTGGCTGGTGTCAGCGAGGAGATTCGAGAACAACTAGCTGATGCTGCTACGCATACTCTCAAGGCTTATGCCGCTGTAAGACGTGGACGAGAGCCCGATAGTGATGCAGATCCAGTAAAGATGTCGTCAGTTGGTGACATTGCAGGATTTTCGTGTTCAAGTAAACTAGACGCTAAAGGAGCCATTGCCCCTGTCGTCATGGTGATGAAGCCAATATTACGTCTTTTGCAGTTGTTGTGTGAAAATCACAATCATGACCTTCAGGTAAGAAAACTTCTTCGTACTTTGGTTTTCTGTAATAGCCATACATACTGTAAGAAATGTTTAGTTCACTGACTTGTGTACTCGAGGTTTTTTAAATGTACTCTATTATCGTAAGAATGTGTCTTTGTAGTTTATTATGTAAAGCTTGTTGGGTTCAAAACAGGGTTGTATATAAAAGCCAACAGTTTCGCTGGCTACTTTCAATGCTTCAAGGGTCAAGATATGTTGAGAAGGTGATGTTTAACTGGTCTAAACTACTTGTCGCGCGCAATAAAAAATAGAAATTTACAGTGCCTATCTTTCCTAAAAACATATAAAAGATTTCTGACGTTTAAAAACGTTATGTTTGAGACAAAACAACTGTACTTTTCACAAAACTTCGGCTACTTAAAATCTTACAGAAACGCTGGTTCAAATCCCACATATGGGTTTAATAGTATTTTTAAGTTTTGTGAATTTGAAAAGAAAATTAATATTCGTTCGTTTTAATAGTGCTTGGATTTTTTAATTATTATTATTATTATTATTATTTATTTAGGTGAAATTAGCTTGCTGAAATATAACTCTAAAAAGTTGAAACTTGTTTATTCTTTTCAGTCCCAGTTGAATTCTTAAGTTCTCCCAACTTGTGCCTATACTTTTCACCAAACAAGTTAGAAAGAAATTCACTTTTAATCTTCTGTAGTTTGCTTTGTATGATCAAATCTTATTTTCTCATTACCAAATGTCTTATTTTGTATTTGTTATTTAAGGAGAAGTTGAGTATTGATAACTTATTGGGAGTGAAAGGGTTAATTTATTGCGTATTATTACTTGTCTTAGCAAATATGAGTTACTTTTTGTGTTTAGTCGTTCAGTCACAAATTGTCGTCTTGCTTCAGCGTATGCATTAGGGAATCCTTAGTCAGGATTCAATATGTTCGTGGTTGAGGAATAGCAAACAAGTTGGAGCTCTTGTCGTTGAATTTTGAAAGCCTTTGCCTTGGAAGCCAGGGCTCTAACATACGTGTACTTTTACTAGAGATAGCGTTACTACTAAACTGTTATGAGTGAAACAATGAATGTTGTATTTTTGTTAAGCAAAGAAAACATTGTATATATACACGTGTTTGAGAGCAAATTGACAAATTCAGTGACAAATTCTTTACTATTCCTGTTTCTAAATACGAGTGTATAGATGTTCACTACCGCATTTAGCGTGGCTATTCTAGGCAGATAGTGAACTGCTTTGTGTGTAATTTACTATTTGGTTTTTGAGATTCTACGAAGACCTGTAGAATAACTGGAATGTCCGAGGTGAAAGAGCAGAAACCGTCTTCCCAGCTAATTTAATTATTACTTTATAAATTTATGAAATAAAAGTTGAAAAAATGTAAGCTTAGTACAAAAATGATAGAATTATCGCCTTTGGTTTTTAATTTCAAAACGACCTTCTTTTTGGGTACCCTGTGGTTATTAGTTACGCACCCTCATCCCTCTTGCTTGTGGTAGGCCTCTCACTGAGCATGACAGAGTAGCTACCACTGATGTCAGTTTTTGCTACTACATTTTTTTAACGAGGGCATATTCTCATTAACACAATTATGCTTCTTGTTTAATATATATCGTTGTATTAATGTTTTTGACATTTTGTTATTGATCTTTGTTGATCCACGATGTTTACAATCTCTGAATTTACTCGAAGGAGGCATGCAGTCCTTAATACTGTTCCTCTATCTTTTTAGAATTACATTCGCAGGCAGGAGAACAACAAGGTCAATTATAATCTAGTTAACCAGACCCTGCAGTTCTTGGATTGCATCTGCGGAAGCACTTCTGGAGGACTGGGGTTACTTGGACTCTATATTAATGAGAACAATGTAGATCTAATTAATCAATGCTTGGAAAGCTTGACGGAATACTGTCAGGGGCCCTGCCATGAGAACCAGGTCAGTCAATTATATACTGATTTTACGGTGATGAAACTTCTCCGGTTACACAGATCACAGATCTTGCTCTTTAATCTTAGTGATAGAAAAATTGCCTGTGTTACTATCTTCTTAACTCACGTTTCTCTTTCATAAAAAATACTTGTGCAATTTTATAAATCAAAGAGATGGATTTTAATAAAACTTTGATCCAGCATCCCATTTGTAACACTTATTGTAGTGTATATATATCAGTAGGTTATCTGAATTAACCAAGTTTCCAAATTAAGTTAATTCGAATAAATTTGTTTCAAATTAAATAATGTCTAATTAGATTGCTTTGAAATAAGGTGTGTGGATCTAGTTTCTTTTAGATTAGTTGATTGAATTAGGTGGTAAATTGAACTAAGTAAACTCGAGTTAGATTATGTTAAAATGCTACCTTATAGTTTCAATTTATTGATTGTTTCTTGTCTGTAAATCGATTCCCGTCTATTTTTTAGCTCGTGGACAGCTATCGGAATAGTTGGGGAATCAGGATGTCAGTTGTAAACAATATAAAATTTGTAATCGATTTCCGATCGTCTCAAGTTCGGCAGGCGCATTCATGCATTCGTTAAATGGTCGTTAAGAATACTCTTATTCGGCTACCAATAAAAACATTTAATGTCACGTGATATTTGGTGTTCGGCAATGACTTCGGTAAACCAGCACATGTGGTTGATAACGCGTATAGTGTATTAATCACCGAGCAACAGTAAAGAAACAACAGCTCTCTGACACAGTATGTTACTTAGTCCACGAACTTACCACAGAGTTCCTTTGATTATTGGTCAGTTCTTTTGGTTGGGGATTACGTTTCATTGTTATAATCCCTTACGCATCCAATTTTAACAAACTGGCAAAGCTAGTGTATTTTCGTATACTGATTTATGAGTTGATATTGCTTAAGATTTCAATAAGACATTGTCTTTCTTGCTTATATTTTGTTCGAAATGTAATAAAAAATTTACTTACGGTTTACAGAGTGCCATTGCGCTACATGAGTCAAACGGGATCGATATCATTATTGCCCTCGTACTTAACGATATCACTCCATTGGGAAAACAGAGAATGGACTTGGTACTGGAACTCAAGGTATGCTTCAGCTAGTTATCGTGTCAAATATTTAAATAATAATAATAATAAAGTTAAATAATAATAAAGTTTATTAATGATATATCAATAGCAAACGTAAGGTTTGAAAAATATGATGTTTACAAATATAGAATTTAAAATAATTAAGTTACAAGTGATAAAAGTTGAAATCTACAATATTTATTTGCGTTGAATAGAGGTCGTTGTTGTAAATCTTTTTTGATTTTAACTCATCCGTGCATAAAGTGCAGTTGACTTCCAAAGAATAAATAATTGTCAGAAAAAATTGGCATATATGTTCAGAGCGGGAATCCAACCCACGTCTCCCTGTATTCTAGTCTGGAGTGCTATCCACTACACAATCAGGGACTACCACGCAGGCAACGTAGCAGTTTAAATATTGATATATGACTTCCAAAGTTTTTGACTTTTGTCAACATATATTGACCTTCGTTTCTCAAGAAAGTAAAGAAAGTAATGATAAAAATAATACTGTGAAACAACAAATTAAGCATAATGACAACTGATCCGAGGAGGATCTTGCATAGCAGCAACGGATTATCCACCCTTTGAGTTAATAAAAGCAAAATTAGGTCCAATGTGTATTCCTGTAATATCTACCTCTCAGGAAAAATTTATTTGTACAAGCAGAAATTAAATTGATAGTTCCAATAATTTTATAATCCTAATAAAATGGAACCAGATAACAATGAGTTTTAGTTGAAAATGGTGAATGACTTAATCCAAGGATGAGATTGTTCACAAGGAGCCCTTTGATTTGTGCTTTCCCGTCGAAGGTGTTTTTTTTTTAACTGATAATAATTATGGTGCTGCGTATTAGGACCTTCAAACATTACTCTTATATTTGTGTTTTACTTCCTTTATTTTTTTATTTTATTTTTACATTGAATTGTGAATCACTAAACTCGTATATCAACGAGTTAATTTCTAGTTGCTAAGTAACCGTGAAAGCGAAATGCCTTTTAGCATTAAGGTCGCGGATTTGCCAAGGTTTGAACATTTGTGTTGCCTTCCTTTCTGTGAAAGCTGCAGGATGTGACTTAAGTGATAATGAGTTGGTCGAAAGCACTTGCACAGTAGAGACTTAAAGCCACTGAGATTGGCAATAAGGTCATATTCCTGAGTATGTCCCTCAAATAGTTACTAAGCTTTCAAGTCTTGCTAGCAAAGACCGTATAAATTTCATCGTGGCCAATCAAGATGTGTAAACAGCATAACTTAGGTACTTAATATAGCTTATTTATATCAAGCTAAATCCTTGTTCGCTCCCAACAGACGCTGGTAGTTTATCTACCCCGGAAGTATGGAAAGTTGAGTTGCCGTTGGCGAAAAACAAGGTCACACAAATATTTGAATCTCGGCAAAGTGTCGCGATCGAACTGAGGACCTTTTGGTTTAAAAGCAGAGATCTTAGCAACTGCGCTAACAACGTCCGCCCATAACTTTTCTGATACTATCTAATTAGTTTCTAATATTCGTTTTGTAGGACAATGCTTCTAAGACATTGTTAGCAGTAATGGAGAGTTGTAGAGACAGTGAGAATGCAGAGCGCATCTTGTACAATTTAACACCAAAACAGCTGGTAAGGAATTAAATCAATATTTTCAAACGAAAACATGTTTTTGAGGCCCCAATGGTAATCGATTCCAAAGTGTTTTATCAGATAATCGCATTACCGCTGTTAAATGACTCGGGATCTTTGACTTGCTTGTAGTAGTTGGCACATTACCTTTGCTGTTCTCTAGACTTTCAAACTGTTAGTTACAGACAATTGTTGAATGTTTCGTTTTTGTAGTTCTGTGCAAGTCGACCTTTTAAGAAACTATAACCATAAAGTATAATAATTCTAAAATTGACTTTATTAAGTGTCGTTTTATGATTTTGTCTGTATTTCTCCTCCCTCAAAAGGTTGACGTTTGTAAGCAAGCCTTTCACCAAGAGATTGATGAGGAAGAGGATAGTGAAGATGACGGCATTTCTCCCAGAGAGGTTGGACACAACATTTACATCCTCGCTCATCAGGTTTGAAAACGTAAACTCATTCTTGTTTTGAAAATATTGAGTTTTAATTGGTAAATGTTTCAGGTACTCGATTCTTCTTCAGGACCGTACGCAGGAACGTTTGTGGGAGGGGTGAAGGGGGGGGGGGGTGGGGAAGGAAACGAAAATTTTTTTTTGTGACTGCCA
>JAOBRB020510114.1:0-29460 GCA_027575285.2 Zoanthus pulchellus | reverse complement strand
CTTTGTGTCTTTGTGGTGGAAAATGCTACAAAGAGTAGTTGTTTTTGCCTGATAAACAATTGTGTTAAATCAATTTATTTAAAAAAAGTAAGAATTTTATATTTTTGGTCACGTGTTTAAACACGTGATTAATTGCGTTACCAATCACGTGATAACTGTTGGTAACAGGTGGTATTTTTGTAGTGCAGATGTAAACTTGGCAAATTTGTTTTGATATTGCATCAAATTCCCCTAACTAATTGAAGTTTTTTTCTAAGCCTCGCTTTCATGCTAAAACAAAAATAGTATATTCTGGACATGCGCATAATAGCAAGTTTAACCCATATTTCAGATGCCTCCATATCAGAATTTATTTAGTACAATGAGATGAATAATTGTGCCAAGTTTCACACTTCTATCACAAAGTGAACATTTTTTCACCTTAACTGCCTGACTAACCGTACTGATAAAAAAAACGTTCTATACTGACGTTTCAGACTGTCGTCCTTCGTCCTTCCCTCCTACGGACCACTTTTATCCGACAGATGTATAATTTATCATTTTTTTATAATCTGTTTCTACTGAAAGATTACACACTTCACTCCATTTATAACGTCAATACTAAGCCCGAGAAAAAATAGATAAGTGGTATCCATCCGACTGAAATTTCGTTTAAACAGAACTAGATTTTGTAAGTTTCTGAATTTCTAAAACTTATATTAGTTGGAACAAATAGTTTTGCGTGAAAAATAACTTTTTTCTTGTTTTTATAGGACAAATATGATATGCGAATCTTCAGATTATGTTCCCTTTGGTTCTGTAATGCCGGAGAGGATTTCGTAAATAGAATGATCCAGGTATACTAAACTGCTTATTTATATTTTTTAGATAATCTTAAAACAATAGAAACCTTTTCATTCAAACATTCTAATTGGAGCTTTGCTTTGCCATCTATGACCGGCATCGTATAAATCGTGGAATTTATCTAAACTTTCAAAAGGGAAAAATAAAAACCGCTTGACTCTTAGTAAAAGAAGTCATATTTTAGAATGATATGATTGTACAGCGGAGGATATTATATGAAAAAGTAGCGTTGTACCGTCATTAATTAAACCCTTTTACGAGCCATCAGGCCGGCGTTTATCTATGGATTCTGCAGTGTTAAGCGGATGAAAGCCTTTGACTTCCCCTGGATGGAACACTAATTCATCGCAAGTTAGCTCCCAGCAGAGGCAGGTACTAATTTACCTACCACTGAATAATGGATAGATGGGTTGGCTGTGGCGGAAAAGAAGGTCACACAAATATTCAAATTTTGGCAAAGTGCCTGAATCAAACTGGGTTCCATGTGGTTGGAAAGCAGATATCTTTCAAATCGTGCCAACCATGCCTGCCTGCTGTACCTACAATAGTTAGAAAATATGAGCACCTGTATTATATGAATGGCTGAACTATTTTATTCATTATACAGTTTTATAAACGTGCTCCCCAATGTGAGGAAATAGTAAATAAAAATACACTAGACAATTCACTCTAATTTCGAAGTTCTAAACGGCTTCACAGCTCTGTTTCCCAGTATTGGAGTATCTTTAAGTAATAGCTAGCGATTGTGCACAGAAGTGTAGTTGAACAATGGTGGATAAGTGACTGCATTTTTGTCAGTAATATTTAAGAATCACGCTCAAAAGTTGTATCAGTAGTAAGATAGATAATTACAAAGGAAAGGGACACTAAACAAATCATTCTAAACGTCTTTGTTTTCTCCATGATCATTTATGTTTGAAAATATCCTGTAAAATGCTGCCAGGCATTCCGATTTAAAACAAATAAAAAAAATACACAGATAACATGTATCATCACTTTTGTGTCCATCAGGTTCTGCATTAGTTAAAATATTTTCCACTTTAGAAACTCAAGTTTCCCTTTGGCTTCTCGCAGGTGAATAATACTTTGCTAACCACGACCGAGTTAACAATTGAGAATACAATAAGAAATACTAATCTTTTTTCCATGACTGTTGACAGGATGGTTCAATGAAGTTACAGTCACGAAAGTTTCTACCACTGATGTATCAGCTAGCCGCCCGACTGGGTTCGAAGTCACATCAAAATACTTTCTTTCAGCAGACACTTCATCAGGTAAACCTTTGGTTTAGTAATGGTGCATCATGTATTTACAAAATATAATTCAGTGTTCACAGATTCAGGCCTAGGAAAGTCGTAGAAATCTTGGAAAATGGTCAAGGTCATAGAAAAGTCGTGGAATTTAACTTTTTTGTTGATCTATGGTTTTTGGTGAATGTTTTTTTATAATGAAGTGCAAATGTCCCCCTTCAAGTACCATTGTCATGTGTACGTTGCATTATGGTGTGAACGGTATAAGAAAGAAAATAGCATAATAAAAATTAAGTGCGATGAATTTGCTCAACATTAATTTAGCAACTTTGAGTTTTTTGTTTTATGTTCAATCACGTTTCACGTTTTTCAGTGTTTGAAAACTTCTATCACATTATATTTTGTATAGACCTTTTTCATGGTGTAAATTATTTTTTCGGTCTCCATTCGAATTTTCCCGTTCAAGCCTCGTTCACGAGCTTTAAATTCAAAAAAATATGTTACCCCAAATGAGGCTTATAGGTTGGGCAAATTTGAATGCAGACAAAAGGTTATTCAAATATAATGGCTTAAAGTTCACATTTGTGCTATTTATACCTGAGCAAAAATAAAAGGAAAAGGTCTGAATCATTCTTATGAACATGAACGTGAGGTTCCAAGGAGTAGAGATAATAGGACTCGAGGTCCCTTACAAGGATCTTACTCCTGGACCTACGGTTTAACGTCCTTATGCGAGATGACGCGAAAGTCTAACCATTTGCAGGTGTTGGAGCAAAGGCAGCACTTTCTCCTCAATTATTTTAAGACCCCGAGTGTTGGTTCGGCCAGCAATCGAACTCGAGACCTCCCGCACGATAGACTGGCACCTTACCAATTAGGCTAATCAGGCGGCGGTTAATCCGGTTGTTCCTGCCTCAAAGTTTGTTTTATTTTGTCTTAATTGTAATGTTCAAGATTTTGAAATTATCATACCGTGTATAATACCACCCTAGTTTTGAAGCAATATAAATGTGTTTATATTGGGCATTTGGAAACCCATGTTTTGCAAAATCCCTCCGGGTTATTTATTGTGAATATATATATTCAGTTTTTTGTAATTATCATTCACTTGACCTTACCAGTTCAACTATGCATCACCGGGTTTAGGTGTTGCATAATATGGAAGACGGAACTGTTACAAAGAAAGATCTAGCAGATTTTAATGATTTTGTTCGCGCTGAGTTAACAACTTATAAGGAAACACTACAGAGACAGTTTGTTAAAGCCGAGAAGCTGCTAAAGAATCTCTTACTACATAAAAACGAGTGAGTTGGAAACGAGAGAAACTACAAACTCGATAAGCAAGTGCTTGAGAATCTCTGTTCGTTGAGACAGGCTCTAACACACCACGGCAGTCTGAATATTGAGGCGTTTACGCTCCTGGAAGAGAGGTAAACCTCGTCGAAGAAAGTAATAGACTTATTCGTATCGCTACTACGTCAGATGTCGGCTGGCTTACTGTGAACCAATACGAATCCGTTTCAGTGTCTTTGAGGGAGGAAGATAGACAAAAGATTAGAAAAGTGGTAAAAGAAGCGTTAAAGATTCAAGAAAGGCAGCGGAGAAAGAAAAATGTTGAAAAGTTTGCGTTCAAAGGTGAAAGATCTACTTCAGCAAGAGGTTTCCTACAGTTTGGACAACAATGGCAGCCTAATTCTGGCCCACAAGCCCGGTACAGTCACCCATGCGACTATGGCAACCCAAATTACCACTCAAGCTGCAGATATTGTGGATCCCAATCTCACTGGGGGAGAGAGTGCCCGGTGCAATTTGGGAAATCAATTTTTCCCATGTCAAGCACCAGCACAGTGCCGCCCCTGATAAGTTCTTTTTTCATTCACTTAAGACTAATGTTTGTGGGATTTTTCCTATTATTGTGGGTCAATTTGTGACCAATCGCGGTAGTTTGGAAAGTGAATTTAGTGAGCTTCTACAAGAAGATATGCATTCTTTTGAATGTTTTAATGAGCAGTTTTTAGCTCCGAATCGTTCTGAATTTAAGCAAGGCATCTCGCCTTTTGTACTTAAAGATAGAATCAAAGGCTTGCGCCCCTTTTTGGGAAAGTATTGCTTCCCCTAGTTGGATTTTGGATGTTATTTGTAACGGGTATCAAATCCCTTTTGTAGCCATACCTCCGTACGTATTTCTCCCAAACAATGAGTCACTTGGTCACTCGTCATTTGTCAACCAAGGCCATCTCGGATCTCCTTTTAGCACATTCAGCTCTTTAGGTTTCTTTCCCTCCCCTTGTTGTTAACCCCCTGGCAGTTTCTGTAAATTCGGAGAACAAGTGCCATCTTATTCGAGATTTAAGGCGTGTCATTGAATTTCTGCCTAAATTCAAATTCAAGCTAGAAGATCACATGTTTTCATTAATTATTTACATCTCTATGGTTTCATGTTTAAATTTGATATGAAGTCTGGTTTTTATTACATCAACATTCACCTAAAGTTTTCAATTTTCTTGGCTTTCAGAGGCCTTTAAATGATTCTCTTATCCCTCGATATTTTGCATTTACTGTAATGCTCGAGAATTGCTTGCTATTTTATACGGTCTTCAGTCATTCTGGGTTTTTTTAACAAACAAAATAGTTGAAGTTTTCACAGATAATAAAAACGCTTCCATCATTACTGCAAGGGGTAGCAATACTCTACGTTTACAGGCTCTAGCTATCAAAATTTTTGAGTTCTGTTTTCATCATAATGTATCCCACGAGGTAGCGGAATGGATTCCTCATTTGCTTAACAAGTATACGGATTTACTTAGCCGCATAATAGACTACGACGATTGGGCTATATCGGCAGCATTTTTCTCCCATGTAAGCAGCCTTGTTAGCTCATTCGAAGTTGATCGTTTTGTCTCATCGCCCACTGCTAAATGTAAGAGGTTTTATTCAAAGTTTTGGTGCGACGGTTGCGAAGGAGTCGATGCTTTTTCAACTTCTTGGGCGACTGCCAAAATTTACCTTGCTCCTCCCATATGTTTTGTCACCCGAACTGTAAGTCATTTGAAAGCTTGCTAAGCCCTGAAAGTCCTTATCATACCATGTTTTTGGCCTTTTATTTATCCTTGTGGTGTTCTTAGGTCCTCTGTTATCCTTGCAGTTGAGTTGGCATTTTTGACTGGTCGCACCTTAATTTTTCTACCACTTTTGGGTCCCATAATTTTTGTTCACCTGTGTTAATTGTTCATTTAGACACCTGTTAATTGCTTTATAGTCATTACACGTGTGCTGCATATTTTTATTTTATTTTATTATTTTCTATATGATTTGTTTGAAAACAAAATGCCATAACCATCGATGTTTTGTGAGCTGATATCGCTGTGTAGTTGAGTGTATAATGTACTGTTATTGTCGAACGAGGAGGTATCGCTGTTGAGCGAATAGATATCTCTTTTAAGAAAACAGTTTTTGCTGATGTGCAAATGTTTAACACTGTTGATAGTTATCTTGCTGTTGAAACGTTTTCTGCGCGTCGAAGCGAAGCGACAGAGCCCAGAAGAAAACGTATGAACTCTTGCACGAATATAATTTTCTTAATATGAATGTGTAAAGCGTTGGTTCTTTGTATTTAACCTCTTTTTCTTACTATAATAATAGTAATAATGATAATGATAACAAGACGCTTTAGGAGCGTATACTGTACTTGTCCCAGCATATCAATTAGCCGAATATATAAATAACCACAGTCCAGTATATCAAGTTTTACATCAAGTGGCTGAAGACCTCGACACAAGAAAAAAAAACACGGGGCAAACCTAAACTTGTATTGCGCTTGGCTGCTGGCACAAGTAATAAATGAATAAAAATAATATTCTTTGGTAACTCTTATTGGTGTCGTAGTGTCATGTAATATTCTTGAAATGATATTTTCTTGCGATTAAAGAGAATCATAAAAAATACTATTGTGATCTTTCGAAATCAGCAAGATAATTATTAACAACGCCATAAGCACTCGATTGTTAACTCTGAAAAGTCACTAGTTAGTTCAGGTTAGTTTCCTTTTGCAAAACTTTGACTGCGTCTCGACGGCAACTTCTGTAACTTTTTTTAAAGCTCCAATATCTTCAACATCGTCATTCCGAATTTGAAGACAGTAACCGGACGATAGCTGTTTTGATATCGCTTCAATATTTTGTAAAACCGTGATAATATTACTCAGTTAGGCGGGTGGTAATGGTTGATCTAAACATTTCATCAATATCGCAACATTCCATTTGTTGAAAGAATATTATATTTAGTCTGTGGCGACCTATAATCCCAATATGAACATGCTTTGTTTCACAGATCATCGAAAGGACTTCCGTTGACCATCCATACCACACAATGTATATTTTGTTGGCTCTCTCCAACGCTGAAAAGGATAGTTTATTCTCAGCTGGTAACCGAAAAACGGGCAAATTGAAGCGTAGCTCTTCTAGAGAAGCCAAAGGAGTTGCTGATCAGGTAAGATTGAAAATTGTTCCTTTTGTCTCAGGCATTTTTTATTCTACTTAGATTTAATTTGTAATTTCCAATTTTTCCCTCAAAAGGTCCTGTAAAATTCTTACACGAATTATTAGTATATACGTAAAAGAAATAATACAAAACATAACATAGGTGTGATGGTGCTAAGGTGTCTAAGCACATGTTTGTGGAAACAAATTTCCAAAAAATACAGAATTTGGACAATGTTTATTGGTTAATTGCTTTAACGTTCCATTGACACCTTCGAATAGTCCACTAATAGTACTAATGGTTTCCGTTATGCTACTTGATGTCCAAAGTCTAGGAAGTAGTTTACTTTTTGTTCTTGACTATGGGTTCTCATTTGTTAACAATGCATCTGACCTTTGACCGGTCCTTTCTCCAATTAATAAGTTTTTTTAAGAACCTAATTGAACCATTTTTTGTTGAACATGAAATTTTCAGTTGCTTTCTATTTTATTCCAACCTCTTTGCACATGTTTAACAAAACTCCGTTTACGTTTATTCTAACGCCGGAAGGGAGGGAGGTATGGGGGACTTTTTTGAAAGGTTAATTTTGTCAGCTTTACTTTCTTCTTTCGTGTTATCATGACATGAGTTCTCTTCGGAACATTGAGAACAAATGAACCTGAATTCTTTGCTTACTTACCCTCAACGCTATTATGTGGGGAATCTTCTGAATTCTGCTGGACAGGTGATAATGCTGGCATCATGCCATCAGCGCTGGATGGCTACTTCTCCATTCAAGGTTTCCTACTTTTAAATTTATTGAAAGGGCTGATATAGCGGCTTTTGTTTGGACATTTAAATATCATCAACTAATGCAAAACCTAAACAGAAGCAAACCCTTCGTACTGATTTTTCTAAATCGTGGTGCGAATGACTAAAACACGACCGCTGGAAAAGTATGTCTCATCAGCGCAGTCTAACAGATTCCTGCCATTTTAATCCTAGAAATAGTTCTTTTAAAAATAGATAAATTACACACTGAAGTGGAAAAGATTTTTTAAGCTGACAAATAAAGAGGTGGTTTTATGGTAAAGCAAATGAAGATGACGCAATGAGATGAGTATGCAAAATACAAAATGAAATAAAAGGATAAAAATGTGAGAATAAAATGTTGAAACAACAGCAAAAAAGTTTTAACAAAAAACGACAGATAGTTAACAGAGAGTGAAGCGTTCATTTATTCCGTTGGGATTGAGAGTGCCCGAAGCGTGAATTAGAAAAATCGAATGCAACAAAAGTACAAATAGAATGACTAAAAGAATTAAAAAGGCGAGAGACAGATTTATATAGATTATTCTTGCATATGTTATATAGGTGGTCTCTGATACGATCACCTAAACAGCGGCCAGTTTCCCGATATATAACTTTTTGCAATGGGAGCATTAAATGCAAAAAATAAAAGAAGTTGTGCAAACAAAATGATCAGCAATATTTAGAATGGACTTGAGCCCTTAACAGAGGTAAGTGGAGCAACAAAGGGACAAGTTAGACATCGAAAAGTTTTTATGCAAAGTAAAACAACTTGCGTATACATGGGCATGTGAAGTCACAAAATCAGAAATTAGTCGAATTTGTCCAGAAAATTGCAGATGTACGACAAAATTTAAGAACCATGTACTATCGCCATGGCTGCCACAGAAATCCCAAAATTATGCAATGCGCTGCTTTTACGTTAAACGCAGCTATATTTCGACAATGAAATATTTTATATTTTAAATCATATACTTGAAGGTAAAGTCTAAACAATTCTTTGACACCATGCAAGTTTATTAATTAGGGCCTTGGTTTCATCAACGAATTTTTCTATATTTCGAATGAATAAAGAAATTATGTTATGTGTTTAAACAAATCTTAAATCCACATGGCTTTAACAAAATATCTTGGTATATATACCAACTATCAAAGTCCATTTTTCTGTTACCCTTATTTGTCTCAAGAGCTTCGCGTGCACGTGATCAAGTTTTGCTGTTTCTCAGCAACATCACGTTATAGACCGGTAAATAACAAAGCCGAAAGTTAATTTTTATTTGATTTCAAAGGTGTTCAAAACACAGGGATGATACAAAATTTCGTCAGAGGCAACTTTTTATTCTTTTTTGATAGTTAATATATAAGAAAACGCTTGTTGACGTTAGCATCGACGAAGCATTGACGTTCTTAGCTGGCTGTAAAACCAGGAAAGTGGTTCCAGTTGGTTTATTTATGTGCCCATTTTCAACCGACCTTGAACATTTCCTCATTGGAGGTTTTATTTGTTGTCTCAATGCCAATCAACATCTCATACCCGCTGTGACCTTTCATGGAATGGTCACCAAGCTGAAAAGGATGTGCTGAAGATAATGTTAGGGCAAAAATGTAAAATGATTATAGCCCAAACTCCATACTTTTATTCTCGTTAACTCTCGGTCAATACATGTCCAACGTACCTTCGTGAAATAGTTGTTAAAGATTCATTATTTTACAAAGTAAAGCTGCAGTACTTTGTTTTGAATAATTAAGAATCTTTTACTTTACTTTACATTGACACTTAATGCCCCGCGCAAACAGTTTCAACATTTGTTTCAACATCCATTCGACTTTATCGAACAGCAATGTTGAGACCGTTTGCCACCCCCTTTTAACGTGTTGAAACATGTTGAAACGAAGTCGAAAAAGTTTAAACTTTGCTTCAAAATGTTGATGGTTGTTGAAACCGTTTGCGCGGGGTTTTCAACATTTTCCTAAACGCGCATGCGCAATATCTGTGTTTCTCGTAACGCGGTTACTAAGAAACAGAAAGTTTAGCTGTAATGGCGTCAGCGCTTTAAATGTGTACAAGGAGACTCAAATTGAAGAAACACAAGATAAATTTGGAGAAGATGAGCACATCGAAGGGCTTGCTAGCAAGAAAACAACTGCCGAAAAGAAAAAGTCAAAACAAGCCAAGAAGTGGATAACGGTTTCCGGTTTGATTAACGAATAATTCGAAAAACGTCATTGTTTATGAGATGTTTTTGAAAAAGAATATTACAATCGAGAAAGGGGGGAAGCAGCATATACAAAGCTTCAAGAATATCAAACATTTGCAAATGTGAGATCAAATCAAAAATAGCAGGGCTTGTTACGCAACTCGGTTGTGAAGTCTGGTGTGATCCATAGTTCACGCAATGCAAATGGCGTATAAATCAGTACAGCCTGCCGGACGTCGCACCCTGGTACTCAACACCAGACCTCTCACGCAATTTTATTATAACAAAATCGAAACAAATGTTAAAACCGTTTGCCCACCCTGCGTTTAGCGTCATTCAACATTCTTAAACATCGTGTGATACAATCGAATGGATGTTGAAGTAAATGTTGAAATCGTTTGCGCGGGGCTTAACCTTAATCATGTTTTTTTTTTACATCAATTTGATGTTTAATTTTTAATTTGTTTTTACTGAAGGCTCGAATCCTGTCTGCGAGGAAATTAATTCAGAGCATATCTAAAGAGAAGGGAAAAATTGTGACAGGAATGCAGCGTCTTTGCGACGCTTACATCGAGTCTGCCTACGTTAATGTGGCTGATTTAAAGAAAGAAACAGGTGAGAAACCAGTTGATGCTAATCTTACTTTTTAAACTATTCATTCAAAACACTTGTTGTATTATGAATTGGTGTTCGAAGCTGTTGATATCTTGTCTTTTCTAACCACAAGATATTTGGTTTAATTCTCGGCCTCGACAAGATTTATATATTTCCATGTTTGACCATAAAGTTCGGTATATGAATTGCATTGTTTAGTTCGGGCTAACTTGCGATAGGTTAGTGTTGTGTCTCCAAATACTCAGACTCTCGTCTGCTTAACAGTACAAAACATTTACTGTATCTTGGAGAGTCATAAAAGTATATTAATTGTATGTAATGCACAGTATAATAATAATACTTCTTATTGTCAATTGCGATGGATGTGGTTGCCCATTCTTCCTACCTAGAGGCTACTGTTTGTGTAATAGTGTCAAGCGCATCGTTGTACCTGTCCCAAATTCCCTCCCTCCAGACCAGTCCACTCCTCATACCTTCCCCCCTGACATGCCATTTTCCATGTTCTCCTTCTCGCCTACCCTTTCACCCTTGACCTGCCGTACCCCCATGCCCCCCTGACATTCCCTCTTCCTATGCTCTCCTCTTGACCTGCCCTTTCTCCTTGCTCTCCCCTTGACCCAAGCCCTCTGCTTGACCTGTTTTCTTCCTAATCTAAAGGGACTTTATTATTAGAGCAACACTGTTAAAAAGTGCTTTTCGAATAACGATTCTTGATGGCAGTTTTTGTAGAAAAAAATGATGAGTGATAATTATTTTGTTTTTAGGCCCTTTTTCCTCGCCTGAGTTAGCAATCAAAAGAATTTCCAAACTTGGAAAAGTTGCGATTCCAACTCTTGACGTAAAGGTAAAGACAAAGTACTGGTTGTGCTTAGATATTCTCTGTATAATTAATGCTTTGCATTTTCATTGACCATTGACATCACTTTTCTCCTTCACACTATGTTCAACATTTTTTCTCTTTTTTCATTATCAATATATATCCTTCACCTTGATTGGTTTCACATCATCCGTCTCCAGTGGCATATAGTTTTTTTATCGCAAGTTCATAATGCTAGCTGGTTACATTTGTTGTATGTTCATGGGGTACTATTTAATTGGAAGGTAAAACGTGTCAATTACTTTTTTCGGGCTATATGTTACAAGAGGATAGTGTGAATGGCTGGAAAATACGAGGGTCTTCCCTACCATAAAGAAAATAGATTTTCGCGGCAATGTTAAGATTTAAACAAATTCCATCTCACAAATCCCAGGATTTAATAACGTCCATAGGCTGCCTTGTAACGTGATCAGACGTGCATAGATGTGGTCAAAATGAGTGATATTGGAGAGTTACCATAAGGGGCTACTATTAAAAGTAATACGAGCCTTTTTACAAAGCCTTTTTTTGTTTTGTTTTTGCAAATTTTGCTTACAGCATCTTACGAAATTGATTCTGACTTTTGTTTGTCCAAGTCTCCATTTGCTAATTCTTAAACAATTAACTGAAGTCAAACATTATGCATGCTAGGTTGATCCTCTCTGTCGGTATGAAGACATTGTGACGTTGGAGGGATTTGAGCCTAGATTCTCTCTTGCTGGTGGGATTAACCTTCCCAAGATCGTTACTTGTATTGGTTCGGACGGTGTAAGAAGAAGACAACTTGTTAAGGTACAATAAATAACGACAAAAATTTTAGTTGGCTCATTTGGAAATAATCCACGTTAAAAGATAATAGTTCACTTGCCCGGCAACGTCCTTCTCGTAAAGTATACGAAAGATCTGAGCCCAGTTGTTCAAAGCCGATTAGCACTAACTCAGGTTTAACCCACGATCGTGTTTCCAATCTTTTTGGGATTAACAAGACTTTTCGTAGAAAAGTCCAAATATTATTCATAAATAACGTTTTACCTTTTCTTAAAAAAGAAAATCCTGTTTGAATTTTTGCTTGGTTAAAATAATCAGCCTTTGAATCACTGGGCCCTGGTGTTTGTATTAGAACGACGCTGAATGAGTTTTCAAATGGTTTAGACTACCTTAGATATAAGTTTTGTTCCATTGTAACAGACACACGTAAACACAAAGGACTCCGAAGGCCAGCGTTTTAAATTCTTTATCCGAGATTATTCACGCTATTAAAATTTCACTCCATTTCAATTATGTCAAAATATAGTACTGATTCAGTGATAAGCTTGTCTAAATCATTCAAACCCAGTTAAGCTAGTTAGATTACTCTGTTTTTTCGTAACTTGGACATTCTGTCCGACCTAATTCATATGCAGTCATATGACTGTGCAAATAATAATGTGTGCTATTTGAAAACCGTAAAACTATCTTTAATTTTGTTTCATATTCTAATATTCTAGTATTATGTAATATCCGCTAAAGGCATGCAATGCAAAACAGCATAATGCATTACATGCCTTTCTAATATTTTAGTTCCAATTTGTTGTACCATGTTTAAGAATAATGATATTGATGTAAAAGGGTAAAGATGACCTTCGTCAAGATGCTGTCATGGAGCAGGTGTTTGGAATGGTAAATCAATTGCTATGGAAGAATACAGAAACACGCAAGCGGAAGTTGAACGTTCGTACATACAAGGTTTGATTTTCCGATTTCTTTTTATATAAAATTGTTACATAGAAGTTGAAATTAAAATAATACTTATTATTAAATTTTCAGTCTCGAATATTGCGTTTCTTGTGTAAAGTTTTGTCTAGCTAAAAAATGTGAGATTAAAATTTTTTTTGTCATTTTCAAGTATCGAGGAGCTTGAAAATTTAATAAAACAATTATTCCATTCATGCTAGTTGGATATGAGATGAATTATTCTATGAGCCAGGGCTGGAGCCAAAAATGGCCGTTTGGTACCACTCAATGGGGGCAAAGGCTAATCTATGTCAGCTATATGGTGTACGAATCGTTTTTTACCCAACCACCCCTCCCCTGGCTTGATTTTTCGATTCAAAATCATCACACTATTCTATTTATCATCAAGTTGAAACATGTAATCGATAATTGCTCAAAAGCTCAGTTTTGAACAACTTAATTAATCTACAATACTGAAACAAATGTTAATTGACTTATTTGTGATCTGTATTTAGTCACATGACTGATAACTGGATCAAAGGTCAAGAAGTCAGATCATATTATTGCTTTCATAATTGTTGATTCTTGCGGTAAACGTTTTTTTAAATCAAAGTACTACTGTTGTCATTTCAAATGACTTGCTTTACGCTAATATCAAAATTGGTCATACTTACATTTTTACTCCATTATATATGACTTTCTTGCTAGTTTTCAGTCTTTTTCGCAAAATTGTGTGACAAATCAAAATACAGTATGTGTTATGAATACTGGAAATAGTTCCTAGTTGCTAAATAATTCACGGAACTATTTCCAGTATTCATAACAGTATGTACTAGTGATCCACAATGACATTTCTTTCTTTTTTCTCAATTTCGTTTTTAGCTTTTTCCTTCTGTTCTCCCTTTCCATCTATTAACATGGCTTCAAACAAACAAACATTTGTACCTAATCTTCATCATCAGTATCATTTGAGTCATCGGTGCCATCAACTGAATTATAAAGATCAATTTCCTCATCATTTTCAACTTGGTTTTGGCATTCTTTCAGGGTGCAAATTTCTGTACATTTCAGACCATCAGTGGAAGTGCAACCATATTATTGGGGTACTGTATTGACTGGCACATTACAAAAAGCTGGATTTGAAAACAGTTCCACCAAATGTGTCAAAAAGCTCGTTGTCCCAAACGTGGCACTTTCCATCTCGTTGCGATGGGATAAATCCTCGACCAGTAGTCGAAATCGTTGTTCAACAGATAAAGTCACCATCTTCAGCAACAAAAACGACAAAGCGTATAGATGGTGTGATATCTACATTTTACAATCGAATTGAAAAAAGCATTGGTGATAAAGATGTTGTAGAGTTATTAGCTACAAGATTGAAGGCCTTCGACTTTGTTCAAATGAATATGTTACTACGACTACCTGAGTCATAGTTTCATTACATTACAACGAAGATCGGGTCTGTTGTAAAGGGAGCTGTTTTATCTTACCAGAAGTACGAAACCGAATCTAAGGATGCCAAAGTCCATATTAAAGTAGATGGTCCACCTCTTCACCTCTCACGTTACCAACTTTGAATAATTTTTATCACATGGTGCCAACGTTGGAGCACCATACATTTAATGAATGTTTGGAAGTGAGTCCCAATCAAACTATGTTGTACGAGCAAGAAACAAGGCAACAATTAGGCTGTAAAAATGACCTGATTTAAAATCATAGAGGTTGTCCTCAAGTAAATTCAAGGATGTAAAATATAGAAGAAAAGATTTCTATTTTCTTGCCAAAAGATTTTTGAGAAAATCAAAACAGACTGAAGCTATACAGCATGGTACAGAAACAGAGGAAGAAGTAGCAGCTGCATATACCCTTGTGGAATTGTGGTAATTTATCCCCTCCACACATTGCCACCTCCCCAAATCGAAGAGTCTACGACCCAGCAGCAGTGCCCTCTTGGGGTCTCTTGGAAATAAAGTGCCCTTTTAGGGAGTCAGTATCAGAACTTGAATACCTCAAGTGCAGTAATGGAACTAAGTAAAATTTTAAAATAAAAATATATCAACTTTGAAGACTATAGTAGTCTTTCAAAACTACTTTGTATTGAAATTCTATTTTGTAAAATGAAATATTTTCTAGTTATTGTTAGATTATCAGTATAAAATATTGTCATTTGTAAATGCTAATTGCATTTTTCAGATGAGTCTACTCTTGTTTACTACCATTTGAATCAAAATTTGATGATTTATCGTATCAAATGCTTTGCTACAATCTAAGAAGATGCCACAGGAATAGTCCGATGCTTCTATTGCTGGTTGAATTTTATCTATAATTCTTAAAATTGCATAATCAGTTGAATGGTAATTACGAAAACCAAATTGATTTTTATAGAATATATTATTATCTTCCAAGAATTTTACCAAACGATTTGCCACTAGTTTCTCTAAAAGCTTATTAAACACCGAGAGAAGAGAGATTGGACGATAATTGGATAAAGTTAACCGGCAATCTTTTTTTGTGAATAGGAATTATACTTGCTGTTTTTAAGCTTGAGGGAACAATATCAAGGGAGAAAGATACATTAAATAAAGTTGCAAGCGGTTTTGAAATCACAGATTTCAGCAGTTTCATAATTTGAACTGGAATGCTATAAGGACCTAGGCCTGTTGCTTTATCATTTTTAAGCGCAGAGATCTCACACTCTACTTCAAATGCTGTATCTGGAGCGATAGGAAAACTGTTAGTTAAAGGTGTTTTAAGATATGCCATTGGGTTACTATCAACACACTCTATCATTTCAGCTAAATTACAACCTACGGATGCGAAATAATTATTAAAAGCATTAGCAATTTCCTTTGGTTGTGTAATTTCGATATCACCGTCTTTTATTTTATTAATGGTTCAGGTAATTTTTGATTTATATTGTACAATCTGTCTGATTCCATTCCAAACCTTCTTCCCGTTTTTGTCGTTGATGTGTTGTTGAAAATAATTATTGTAATATATTTTTTTACTTATCTTTACCAGGTGGTTAATTTGATTTTGATAATACTTAAATTTACAAAAATAATAAGTAAGTTTTGTTTTAAGATATTTTTTATACAATTTATTTTTGAGCTTAATTGAGATTTTTATTCCCTTAGTGTTCCATGGTTTTGAATTAAATTTGATTATTTTCTGGATAGCTTTTTATAGGGTAGATGTTTGTCTATTATCTGATTGATTTTATCATAAAAAGATTTGAACATAGTTGTTAGGTCAGAAACATTAGAATAAATTTTCTGCCAGTTAATTTGTTTCACCTCTTCAATAAGATCATTCTTATCAAGTTGCGAATATTCTCTTTTATATATGCTAACTGCTGGAGAGAGATCAGAAAAATTATTAATGATTACAAAGTTCGGTAAGTGGTTAGTTAGGTCGTAAATAATGTTTCCACTTATCATGTGATATTCTAGAAAGTTAAAAAATATATTATCTATCAACGTTGCGGAATGATGAGTGATCCTTGTTGGTTGAAAGATCTGAGGTTGGAAAAAGTACGAAGAAAGCATATTTATGAAGTTTTCAGACGCTGCATGTGTCTTGATTTTCATTAGGTCGACATTAAAGTCGCCCAGAAATAGGCAAAGTTTGTTTTCATACTGAATTGTTTCTAGAGTTGACTCTAAAATGTTCATAAAATTATCAATATTACTATTTGGGTGTCGATTTATCACGCCACAAATAATGTTCGGCTGACCAATAGTAAATATCTCAATCCAAAGCATTTCGAAATCATTGTTTGAAAGAGAAAATTCTTTACGAATTGAATACTTTATATCATTTTTTATATAAAAGCCAACTCCACCGGCATTTGAAAGGCTTGGTTCATGAATGAATTCGTAACTTTCTAAACTAACATTTTGTTTCAGATAATGCAATGACAGAAAAAGGAAGATTTGTTTCATTCAACAAGTGAGAAAGATTGTCATGATTAGCTGCTAGACTTTGTATATTGCAGTGAACTGCAGTAAAAGCTTTACGGCTCAACGCACATTCCTTTATCTCACCACTTGTTTTAAAATCACCAATTGTATAATAATTAAAGTTATTTTCTAAAGACATATGCAAATCGCCGTCTAAACTTGTAAGTTGAGGTATGTTTGTAATTGGTGACGATAAACATAGTGATGGGAAATTTATGATCTCCGTCTATCTATAATGCTATAATCGTTGAGAATATCATTCATAGTAAGTTCAAAAACTAGTTCTTTTACCTATTTTTGTGACTGAGGAAAACTAACAATTTAAGAAAATATACATCTAATTGTTACATTTTTTGAAAAATATTGATAGACATACATTTAAGTTTATAAACTATGGTATACTGGCCTGAACCCTTCTCAGATCATCTTTGCTGTTAATCAGTATAGGCTTAGTGTTCATGTCCTTTCTAAGGTAAACTCTTCCATTCGAAGTCAAGTCAGTGCTTCTTAAATTTTAAACATTCATTAAACAGTTGCTGATTTTGTTCAGTGAGGCATTCATTGATATGAATACGATTGTTTTCTGCGTATCCCAGATCTTCATTTGTATCAAATCCTTTGAGCTTGGTTCTCGCTTTATAAAATTTTTCTCTCACTGCACGCCTTGTGAATTGACGATCAATGGCGGACTACTCTGTTTTCCTTTGTAACTTTTTGGCAGAGGTAAACGATGACTAATGGAAATATCATTATCACCAAGGTAAACGTCCATCAAATTTCCAACCCTTTTTGTAATATAATCTGTGTTTTCGTCTTTATTGTATGGTATACCTTAAATCTCCAAGCAATCTCTCCTCGAATACTGTCTCATGTCGTTCGATTCTTTTTGTAGCTGTTTGATTTGTCCATCCATAACTTGAATCGTTCTTTTAAGTGTAGTATTCTCTGTCATTAGATGGTTTCTGTCCTTTTCAAATTTCTCAAACTTTGAAAGTACTTCTTCATACTTAACATTTGCAAACTCTAAGAAGGAATTAGTTTCCCGTATTTGTTCTTTCAAGTTGGCGATCTCAGAATACAGAGGGTTTAATTTTGCGTCTAAAATAATTTTTAGTTCGTCCGATGTCACAGCCATATTACTAACACACAGATACAAACACAAAATAATCAAAAAAAGAGTAAAAGGCAAATTCCAAGGAGTAAGCAAAAAAAAGATTCAGCCGAATTTGCCGCCATCTTGCCGCCATCTAAACTGCATTGAGTTAGTTCTCGATGAAAATGGTGGGATTACCAAACTTGCTTTCCTGGTATTTAGTAGATCTTGTATCTGAAAACCTTTATCAACCATAACTTTGTTACCTTCCTCTATTAATGATAAAATACCACTGCGACGAGTAATCTCTTTATCATATATACATCCTAGCCACAGAGAACTAACAAAAAATGGGACCATGAGGTGCAATTACCTTGGAACTTGGTCTCTCCACTTTTATTCCTGTATAATCCAAGATTAGTCAAGTTTAAGGAAAGTTTTATTTAAAACATTCTGGCATGTAAAGTCGAGTTGTGATTTTAAAGGCCAAATTGGTATTTGTCCCAACATAACATAAACGAAGTTGGTCCATGTAAGAATTACCCTACTGACCGTTCTTGCGCTTACGTTCATTTGAACTGCGAGATCATTTTCGGTACATCCATTGCCCTGGCTACTCTTATTTTGAGACCAGGTCACTATGTTTTTCGCGTATGGCTCAAGCCACAAATAAAAGTTGTCAAGCAAATTTAGGGAATAAAATCCTGTAAAATGCCTGACGAGCTCTGTATCATGGGATATTGTAGCGATTTCAAAGTTTGCAGCAATATTAGAATTTTAGTTTCGTTTGCTTATTTATCTGCATAACTGAATCGTGGCTGAGTAAAGACATCCAAGACAATAACATCGTGATTAATGGTTTGAACAACTTCCGTTGCGACCGAGAACAACACAAAGGCGGTGGCATTTGTGCATGGGTCAAGGACGATATTCAATGCTCGGAATTATCTCAGAGCCAGTGTGATGACTGCGAAGGTCTGTGGCTGAAATCACGCCCTTGTAAATTTCCATCTGGAGTCTCGTTGATCCTAATAGGAATTATTTTTCCGTCCCAACAATATGGAGGACGCAAACATTCTCGAATAACATATTATGGACAACTGTCACGACTACCATGCTTGCCACCCTGACGCCGGAATTATTATTCTTGGTGACTTTAACCGGATGAATACCAAGCCACTAGAGCGGAAACTTGGAGTAAAGCAGATTGTCAATTTCTCAACACGTGGTGGAGCTACGCTGGATTTTATCCTTACCAATATCAATGAATATTACTGTGACCCTACCCAGTTACCACCTCTTGGAAGATCTGATCATAATGCGATCGTGTATAAACTTAAACATAAAGTCATATGTAAACGCAAGCTTAATAATTCTAACTTGAGCAGAATGTACAACCAATTGAAGAGACAGAACTGAACAGCAATTTACCTCTGTAATTCTGTGGATGAAAAACCACCCTGTTCTACGACATGGTTATTTCAATCCTGGATCAGAGTGCGCCCCTTAAATTCCTATGGCATCCATAGTAATGATAAACCATGGATGGCTACTCGTATTAAGTCACTCATTTTGAAGCGACAACACGCCTGGAAAGCTAGAAACATCGAACTGCGCAATTTCTATCGCAACAAGGTTGTCAAAGAGATCAAGTGTGCTACCAAGACTTACTATAAGATTAATTTAGAAGATGCAAAGTCTTGTAACCCACGGAAATGGTTAAAAAGGAGGCAATCTCAAGGCAAAATAGCAACACAGTTCAAAGCAAACTGACCTTTGTTACCCGTGATGTCTCTGGAATTGACTTGATCGAAATGATTAATGACACTTTTTTGAAAGTTGTTGAAGAATACGAGCTACTGAAACCTCACTACAATCCTACTGACTTTGCTGTTCCCGAGAATTTTCTACTCTCAACTGAAATGGTGTCGCAAGTGCTGCGTAGTCTCAACAGTAAAAAGTCCTGCGGTCCTGAGCCGATTTTATTGTGATCCTCAAGGAAATGTTTTCACCTCTTGCACCGCCACTGATGATTATCTTTTACTCTGCGCTGATCAAAGGTCACTTCCCCACTTAATGGAAACGAGCTGATATCTGTCCAGTTCCTAAGAAATCCCATGCCCAAGACCCAGAGAAAGACCTACGACCGATCTCACTAACTTCATCGGTTGGCAAGGTGTATGAGAGACACTTGAACTCCTTGCTTCTTCAACACGTTCGAACATCGTTGGATGAGCGTCACTTTGGTTTTTTAAGATTCATGAACTACTTGTGCCCTGCTGGACTTGATGAACTTTCTACTCTCATCAACTGATGACCCGAACGATATGGTGAGACTCACAATGCAAAATCGGGAAGGCGAGTGACTTTTATGACGTCAGAACCTAGAGTCCCAATTGCTCGTCCAAAACTTAGAATTTGCAACTTTGAGCGCTTATAGAAATATTAGTGAAAGTCAGATTTCATAACTTTTTTCAGAAATTGAACCTAGATATAACCTGCTTTTGAACGCGAAAAAAAATTTTCTTCATATGCACTTTAAAGCAACGATGTCAATTCCTGATTACTTTTGATACCTCAAACTTACAGCAGTTGTAGACTCGATCAAAAACTGTTACAAAAGGAAGCAAAATATTTGCAATCATTCATGTGTTTCTCATCTATAATTCTATAATAGCGTATTCTGTAAATATTGTATGCTCTGTGGTACACTTATTTCATTTATAACATCAAAGACATTAACATATTTGAAATAAGTAAAAAGATGCGTACCTCGTTGGCTATTCACCATCTCACTTCCAACGTGCGCTCTTGGAATAATTGTAAATCGAATTTGTACTGGCATTCCACGGAACAGAACACGTAGTAATTAATCATTTCGTTTGTGGGCTGTGGGTTGGTTCAAGGCCTAGTTTCCATTGAGCAAGTTTTGTACGTACGTTTGTTGATATTGTGGGTCAGCGACATTACGGAATTGAGGAATGATTTCAGCGACGCCGACGTCAAATGACAATTACAGTTACTGCACGTCGCGTAGCATCGTAGACTGATTCGTTGAAATTAGAATATGAAAAGATCTTTTTTAGGAATGTTAGATCTATAGGAACGTAATAAAAATAAAACTTCTCAGTTGTTGTTTAAATTCATGGAGAAACATTAAAAATTGTTTTCTTATCACAGAGTCAAGGGTAAAGAAAACAAACTCTAATAAAAAGTACACGGACGTAAAGTGCGAACCGTAAATAAGATTTTTTTGAACCGTCCTGATAGGCGTTTGGTCCTCTTTGCGTAAAGTTCTTATTTTGTCAATTACGGTGATTTGTTTGCTTTATAAAGTTTCAATTCAATCCAGGATGCTAGTTGGAAGCTATAGCAAATTAGATAAACTGTCTATTATATTTTGTATGTAGTTGTTTGTTTGGTTTAGTGCCTAGGATCATTAAATACCTTTAAGCAGGGTTCGTTTTGACAGTGGTAAGTCAAACCTCGCGAGTATCCAGACTCCGGGAAGTTAGGTTGGTGTAGCAGTTATCACTCGTGCCTCTCATCTCTGCGACCTAGGATCGACGTAGGATTTTTCTCTTGGATCTCTGGCTTATCTCCCTGATTAAAGTCCAATTATTAAATCTGCCAGTCATGCGGTGCTCCAGGTATGGATCATGTTCTGGGAAGAGCGGCATCTTGCTACAATAAAGGATGGTTAGCAACCTTCTCCTTTACCCCTTTTGTCGAAATTTCGGTAAATAGCCCGGATAATCGAAAAAAATATAATTTATATGATATTTTTTTCAGCAGCATTATAGTTATGTCTGTTCAGATATCTATATAAATGTGAATAAAAGATATATAAACATGTAAATACTAAACAAACATTTTAAACATGAAATTTACTGTCTGGATAATCGAATACTCTGGATATTTGAGGTGTGACTATACTTTTCTCTTATTTCTTTCTATGTATCTACACACCGAACACATTTCCATTACATTAATCTACACATATGACCATATATGCGTACCTACAAGACACTCTCTTCCAACTTCATAGATGTATGATAGTAACTCGAGTAAACCTTCCAGTACTGAACTTTAAATGTTTTTTAGCGACTTGACTGGACTGGCCAAGACATTGTAAGGTTGATCAGATCTTGTCAGAACTCTTAGAGTGTTTATTTATGTTATATTCTGCTGTTGCGTGTGGTAGGTAATACCATTGTCCCAATGCAGTGGTATGTTGGAGTGGTGTGAGGGAACGATGCCAATTGGGGAGTACCTTGTAGGACGACCTGGGCGTAAAGTGGGAGCACATCAGCGGTACTACCCTCAAGATTGGCCCCCGCTCGAATGCAGAAAGAAAGTAGCTGTAAGTAGACGGCAAAGCCGTAAGTAATGGTGATGGTTTGCACAGCGTGTTGTCCTATACAACAGGCATAAAAGTAACATTAATACCACAGGTTATGCTCATATTTTAAGAGAAAAAACACATTGCCAATATTTTACATTTTCAATGTTAACGTAATTATGGCCTTTTCACTCCTTGTCGTTGTACTCGTCATCATCGGAGCAACCTCTCCAATTTTTCCATCTCTATATCTCGTCTCTTGGTGTCGTGACGTACCAGCAAGATTCAAGAGCTAGTCAGTTACAATGGGGTTTTCTATGTGCCTGGCAGATCCAAGTCTATTTTTACAAGGCTTTGGCTTCCTCTCGATGAGACACTATATATAATACATCGCAAGGCAGCTGCCGCCACATCTTTTTAGGGATTTAAAATTAAGATAATCTTGGTGAGAAAAACAATAGTCGAAATTTTGGCTGGGCTTTGTTTTGTGCCTGAACACGCATTTTCTGGAAGGTTCTTACCAGTTCTACCGAGAGAGCATGTAAGGCGGCTATGGAAAAATGTTGATAAAAAAGGAGGGCTTATTTGCAATTTATCAAATTACAATTCCTTTGGCAGATGAGCCAGTTATTAATATCCGACCAGGGAATCCCATATTCCCCCTTATTCATGAGCGTAACGTATCTTTTATTACTATATATTCTGTTCGATCTGGTTGTTCAAAATATTACTTTAAACCAGTGCGTATCGATAGACTTAGGTCATTTGTGACTGTTTGTATAGTTGAAGTATTCGTAAATCCTTATTTAATTGTATATTGATTAGTGTTTCTATCTTCTTCAATTAGTGTATAATTTATGTAATGCAGCTGCCTGTAATGTAGTCATTCAACCAACTATTGTTATTAATATTATTGTTATTATTATTATTATCATCATCGCTATTATTATTTTTTATTATTATTATTCTCATTCTTTATATTATTATTATTATTATTATTAAAAAGAGGCGATAGTTGACAAAAATCCGTAACTACAGATAAAATGCGTGATACCGTTTTGTTGTGTCTGTTTTATTTTATGGTTCTATCTCAAAAGCTACTTCTTTCTCGCTTATAAACTACCTAAACTAAGTTTTTGATATTAGCCTGTTCTCTCTTAGATAATTATTTCTCATTTCGTTTATGTTACATGTCTTTCCCTCTTTTCAGTCTGAAGGTTAAAAGAAAAATAGTAATAAATGTTAAGCTTTTACTTCATTTCAGAGTGCAGACCAAAAAGGAATACCACGAACACAATCATACCAGGTAAATCCTTTCAAAATAACGTAGAATCGAAATCTGAAATATTAAGCCATTTTGTGTATTTTTTCATCAACAAGTCATTCATCTTTATTGTAATATACAGGAAATAACAGATCACTTTCATCCCGTTTTCCGCCACTTTTTCATGGAGAAATTCCCTGACCCAGCTGTTTGGTTCGAGAGGAGACTTGCGTACACAAGAAGCTGCGCTACATCTTCCATTGGTAAGCGTTTGTAAACAAGCTCGTGAATATTAAACCTTTCATCCCCAATTTAGTTTTATTATTCCTGCAGCAGATCGCCTGTAAAATAGTACATATGATAACGAGAAAAGAGGCAATCACTATGTTAACCCCGCGTCCAAAATCAAAATTTGAGTAGTTTGATGTACAGTTTCAGAAAATTGCGTAACACAACCAGTCAAGTGTGATGTGTTGTGCTGAAAGTGTTAAGGAGAAAAGAATTTAAAATGTTGACAATCATATTGCCTTCTAGTTGGATATGTGGTTGGTCTTGGTGACAGACACGTGGAGAATATTCTTATTGATTGTAATACTGCAGAAGTTATACACATCGATCTGGGTAAGTTTTTTTTTATTCCTATTCAGCTTGGAGTTCCTGGGGTTTCGAGAGAAGAAGGCTTTCACAAGCCTCCCCTTCCTACATAAATCTGAAACTATTAAAATGTCTCTATAAACTACTTCTACTTCTATTTTATTAAACAGTAAACTCGTTAAAGCATTGTCCTTATCAATATAATTAAATACACCTTACATGATTCTTCAATTGTCAATATTAAATAATAAATGATCCTAGAATATCCTATGCAATAAAATAAATAAATTTAAAACCACTTGCCCTTCTCTATCATGTATCTAGTTATTAATCCCCATGGAAAGAAACTATTTGCCTGTTGATTGCAATTCGAATGCGGTCTAAGTAATAGCTTGGAGTTGAGATTTCTTAAGTTCCGGGCCATTGGAATCGAATAGGGCTCTCTCTTGATACCTTCTGTTCCATTAACAACTCGATGGAACATAGACATCCGAGAGAGAGTCCATCTTCCCTTAAGGGATAGCCACTCCAACTCACTAAGTCATATTTGTTACCACTAGCTGTTCTCTTAGATAATAGTTGTAACAAACTCTAGATACGCTATGCTGTATCATTTTAAGGTGATTTTTATCCTTTTGGATATATGGATACCGGACAGAATTTGCATATTCTAAATCTGGCCTAACTAGGCAACAGCAAAGTTCTGCTGTCCTAAAACTCTGTCTGATAACTTCGAGGGTCTGATTTGTACTGGATGTAACATGTACAACATGGCTAACCGTTTCAGATCCTCTAAAAGTAAAACCCCTAAATAAGAATGATGGTGCACCCTCTCTTAGGAGTGATTATTGAGAGATGCAGACTGTGTGACATTTTTTAACGTTGAAGGCCATTTGTCAATCCCTCTCCCACTTACTTAAGGAATTCAAATTTTTTTGCAAGTGCAGACTATCATTTGAGTCTTTAATAGTGCGATATAGAAAGTCATCTGCTAAAAGTTTTATTGATGATGACATACACAATGAGATGAGTTCTCTGGGAAAGAAAATCTTCCACCCAAGCCAGCAAATTAATCTCCCATGATACCACATGATTTAGTTTGTACTGTGATCCCATGTGGCACTCGATCTAAGCTTTTAGAAAAATCTAAAATACATGCCTTAACCTGTTTCTCACTAAATCGTGCAATGTTATAATTGTGTTTCACAGTTTCTTCTCTATTTGAAACCATGTTAAAAATCACTTAGTACATACTATGCTGTTCAAGATTTTCCTAAATATGATGACATAAAATGCTCCGAAATATTGTTTGGTGATGACCTTTTGCCCTTTTTTAAAAATTGGCTCTACATTTGCAACTTTCCAGCCATTAGACATTTTTCCTTCATCTAAACATTGTTGAAAACGTTGAGCGAGCCAAGGTACCGACTCTTGGGAAAGTTCTTTTAAAATACGAGGATTTCAACCTTACGATATTTGGGTAAAAGTCATAGAAATTCAAACGTAAAAAATAATTGTTTCAACCTTTTCATTGCGACAAAATGTTAAACGAAACATTCTAAAGAACATTTATGCCAACATTTTTTTCTGAACCGTGAAAAGGAGAAAACAAATTTTACGAAGACCTTTCTGAAATAGCCGCGCTGTTTGAATAAAGGAGCGGAGGCGTAAATGTTGTCTCAAACATTTCTGCGATTCCGAGATTGTGGGGAAGTGATCCAATTGCTAACTAATATTGCATCTGAATCGGATGAACCTATTGGTCAAGGTTATCCATTGCACTGTAATTTTATTATTGATTTTAACCTTATACTGTCAATATATATACACCAACGCCACAAGCTCTTCTTTCGTTCCACTGGTTTTCAACCCCCTTTTCCGTAAAATGCTTTCAGTTCTGGAATTTTTCACCGTTTGAAATTGTCTAATATCTTTTCTTCTTCTTGAGACATGTGTACAAGACAGAAAATCTTTTATTTGGGTTCTATGAACAACACGAGTCTAACATAACTGATTTTGTAAATTTGTTTTGAAACCTGTACCACAAGTTCTATCGCGGAACTATGATCTCGCTGATTGACTATACTGTGTACTATATTGACTATACTGTGCACTATATTGACCAAACCCTGTAATACATTAATGATACTGTGTACCACAGAGACCACACTCTGCAGCATATCGACCAGGTGTGTACTACATTGACCATACCGTGTGCCGTTAGTATATTGACCCGACCGTGTTCTATATCAGTTAACAATACCTAGCCACCATATAATTATTATGTAAGCAGGGTAATCTTTAAAATATCTTTCAGGTGTTGCTTTTGAGCAAGGAAAGCTTTTGCCAACACCGGAAACAGTTCCATTCCGATTATCACGTGACCTTGTGGATGGTATGGGACTGACCGGGGTTGAGGGTGTGTTTAGACGTTGCTGTGAGAAGACAATGGACGTGATGAGGTGTTCCAAGGAAGCACTGATAACAATCGTTGAGGTTTGTTAAATAATAACTTTTGCTAACAACTTTAGAATGCATCACGACTGGTGTGTTCAATGAACTTTACAGATTCAATTTATTGACACCTCGTACAAGAAACGTTGTAAAACAGAACAAAATGTATAGCTGCTTGAAATAGCAAGTACAAAAGCTGTCTTTTCTTTTTTTTTAAATTTAAAAAATACGCTTTTTATATTGATTTCCCGGGAACTTGGTGCTATTACATTATATTTTTTGTGCCATGATAATAACTTCTGTTTGTAATTTGTAACTAGTGTTTGTTTGATGGTTGTGTCTTGGTTCTTTATTTTGCTATACATTTGATTACTCTAACTTTAGGTTAATTGACCATGGTGTAAAAGCGTTTGAAGTAGAACAAAAGAAATATAAAGTCAAAACAATAGATAAAACAAACATAATAGTGACGAAACAAACAAAAAGCTTCACAGGTTCTTACACTGAGGATGATCTCTAATGTTTCGTAGTAGAATCGTTTGAATTATAAACTGGGTTTTTATTTTAGTGCTGAAGTATCCTTATAACAAACTTTTGGTTGTTAGCTTACAGTCTTCAACAGTAATCAAATATGGTATTACATGCGTGTGATTTACTATGTTAAAATTAACTTTAAGTTTTGTGATAATACCGACCCGTGTTGTTTACATTCTTCCGCCAAATGTGTCCATAAATTGAGCGCAGTTCTCTTGGGTTCTCCCCTATTTCATCATCAGTCGTCAGTCTTCATTTTCTAAGGGCGTGTTTTTTTCAATAGCTTTGAAGTTGATTAATGGTCGATTTTCAAAATTTTTTTGGAAATTGTTTAGAAAGGCCCAAATTCTAAGAAAACCAAATTTCTTGAAATGTGATATAGTCTTTAAAAGTTATTTATCTAGTTAGTTATTTCAAATAGAAAGCGAGTGCTGCGAGTACACCAGTTTTGGTGACTATTGTTTTATTTTCGGTAGTTAGTGTATTTGAATTTGATTCGCTGATTGTATGTACCGTGTGTATATAGCTAATGCATCCTTGAATCGACTCTCGATACAATATGGTCTTACCTTGCGTTGTATGAAAGAGTTCATGTTTTTATGCGGGTTCATGGGACAGGAAGTAGAGGTCCTTTATCCTAACGGAATATGACTGGGGTCATGTATTTATAAATTTAAAGTAACGGTGGAGACCTTGTAAATCAATTCGATGAAAGCGTTTCCTATGTCCAGGGGCTTCACATTTTTGCACTGCTGCGTGGTCTTTCTGCATTAGCTACTTACTCATCATATTCCTGCTAGTTTCATTGGCAGCCGCACCTGAAAGGTTACCCAAGCATTTTTTTCCCTAGAACGCCTTAGTTCAGGAATGGTAACGAAGATTTCTTCGCGCATTAAAGATTGAGTCAGTCGACGTTGTAAGAATTTTCAAAGTAAATCTTTTAACAACCACCAAAAGACTACTACGTGGAGACTTATATCAAGAAAAAAAATTGGATGTATATCTGTAACCCAACAGGTTTTGGTAATTTTTTCATATTTCGAGCGTTTAATTCCATTTATCTTTGATTTATACATTAAGTATTCTGTTTCACAGGCATCTAGGATCACTTACAATACTGTTAGAATAATGAAATGTTTATAGATTATTTTCGTTTCATTGCGATTTTGTTTTGCTTAATTTTTTGTTTCAATTCGTCTTCCCTGCATGAGTTGTTTTCCTTTTGTCAGATGCATTATAAAAGTTTTAGTTTTTTCTCACTAAATTCACCTCGCAGCACAGGATCGTCTTTTAGAAACTTCTTGCTTTAAATTATGCTCTCGTGCATTTCTGTAATTTCAACGACATTCATGTACTATTTCAAAAACGAGTTACGAGTTACATAAATCAATACCCGAGCTCACAATTCTCTGCGCCATATTGCAGAGGGAGCAAACTCCTGGGGCGAGCACGGCCATTTTACTATAGAAAAACAATATGTGGGAGATTAAACAGTTTTTTATTTGCTTTATGTCGTTCGAAAAACGACTATTTCTGGGATATTTTTACAACTCTTTGCAAAGTTTAAGGAGAGGTTTTTTTTTTTTTTGCTTTTATGCGTTAAAATGTCCGTGCAGCCGCAAAAGAACACGTATATGTACGATGACTTCCTCGGTATAGCATTATCGTCTTTAAAGTCAAGGGGGAAAAAAGCCGAAGTCGCTGCCAGAGCTATTGGTGCGTATAAAGTTTACACAGGAGGAAATAATCAGGACGCTAAAGCAGGAATACGATAGTAATAATTAACTATTGACTTTTTTGCAATTTGAAACGTGTGCACGTTTTACGACCTTTTCAGGATACCTCTGGTTGTTTTTACAACCAACGACACAACATCGCATTTTTTTGTCCTTCTTTTGTATTCCTAAAGAAAAACTCGCTTTTCACAAACAAATCGTCAAAAATTTACAGATGAAACAGCATACGAAGTTTTTAGAACACTAGAAAGAAATAAGAGAAAAATAATATTTAATTTATAGCCCTTGACAGGAATCGAACCCCACATCTTAAAAACATAACATCTTAAAAACATAACTAGAAAACAAGCTAAATTGATCAGTAAGCCATGGATTTCTTAAGGTCTTCTTACTTCAATAAAGAATAAGTCTAACCTTTATAAAAAATTTCTCCACAATCCAAGTGAAATTAACAATTTTTAATATAAAAAGTATAAAAATAAATTAAACTATCTACTGAAAATAGCTTGAAGAGGCTAAGGGCAACCTCAAGCAAACCTGGAAATTCTTTAATCAGATAATTAGTAGGAAAGGAATGAAAACTAAGCTACCTTCAGTATTTATTGATGGAAATAGAGAAATTTGTAATCCCAATGATATTGCAAACAAGTTTTGTAGTTTCTTTACCAATATAGGATCAGGACTTGCAAATCAATTACCATCTATTAATATTTCACCTAACAGTTTTCTCACAAACAG
>JAOBRB020509090.1:8283-19000 GCA_027575285.2 Zoanthus pulchellus | reverse complement strand
GTTACCGTGTATTAACAGGTTACTCACTCGACATTGTACGTTACCGTGTATTAACAGGTTACTCAGTGTACGTTACCATGTATTAACAGGTTACTCACTCGACATTGTACGTTACCGTGTAATAACAGGTTACTCAGTGTACGTTACCGTGTATTCAGTTGTAAGGCACACAAGTACCTTTTCTTTCGTTATTACACCAGGCACCAGTTGTTCAATGGCTGGTTAAGTTTAACCCTGGGTTAAGCAAAAATTTTAACATAAAGTTTTTCTTTAAGAAATGAAAAAAGGGTATTTATGTATTCTGTTTTTTTTAGGAAAAAAATTTGTTAATCCCAACATTACTGCTAAAATCTCTCCTCGTAAGATTGGTAACAAGTTATTGGGTTAAACATTCAACCCGGAGTTAGTGCTAATCAGCTTTTGAACAACTGGGCCCAGAACTTCAAAATGGAATTAATGCTCGATCAACAATGCCCTAAAACGGTCTTATTTGTACGTTTCAAAACTCAAAAAACGTAGCAGAATTCGCGAAAAACTGTTTAATTTTTGAAATTTAGTATTAGGAATGTCATAGTGACTTTAAAAGTCATTTGTTGCAACGCGACGTGACACGTGCAATCAAACTTATGCCTCCTGGGTATATAACATATTTGGTATGAACTTGGGAAAGGTAAAATCTGGATTTCAGCTTAACGTTATGCATGTTTGCAAAAGTTTTTGAAGTATCCTGTTATAAAGCTGTCACATGTAAAGTAAAGCATATTCAAGTACTTGTCACTGGAAACAGGAAATATTTTTTGAAGCTAGTTAGTATGTCAACATTTCATTCTGAGAATTGTCTTTGTTGCAGGCGTCGACGAAGATCAAACGATCCCTCTCCAACTGTACAAAAAAGGAGATCTCTTCATTCTCCTTCCGTTTCTCCTCCAAGACGCAAAGCAGAAAGCAGAAAAGTTGAGCAGCCCAGGAGAGAAAAGCAGCGCCTGCGCAGACAGTCACCTTCCCCCTCGTTGTCACCTGAACCAGTAGTGAAACGAAAATCCCGTGGAAGAAGGTCACAGTCTGAAGAACCTCCCCGTCAAGCAAGGAGACGTTCAATTTCTATCGAGACTGAGAGGAAGAGGCAGAATCGACGAGGTGTGAGAAGATCACCATCGCCAAAAGCAATAAGAAGAAGGTAGTTAGAAAAAGGTTGTAGTTGTACAACGTTTAGGGACCTAGTGAGGTTCCATAGAGGAAAGATAATAGAGAAAAATATCTAGCGGTAAACCTGATATTTGGAGGAATAGGCCCTCGTCAGAGTAGCTGCACTTTAGATAACTGAATGTTGGATTTGTTGTGTCCAAGAGAAGTTAAACACTGTCATTCAGTTAATGTTATAGAAACTTTTCGATAAGCTCCAGAATTTTAGATCGCTTTGTTTCATAAAGTACCTTTAGCTTTAGCATAGCAACAAGTATGGAGCTAGCGTCAACGTCTACAGAATAACTGAAAAAAGAAATTGACAAAAATATCTTATTTTGTTTTAAAACAAGATTTTATTGAAACTATAACTTTATAAAAACGCATGAAATCACAGACTTTTTAGGTAGCCCGAGTCAAGGTCTGCGTTTCCTAGCTGTCATGTATTGACAAACGTATAAGCCTGCGTTACTATAGCTACTTGAGTCGGTCAGCGGTGCGACGATGACACGATGTTTCACGACAGAAAACTACAGAACAAGGTCCGTGTGTGGTCTTTTTTATTACTAACTCTTTATATGCGTGTGTTGGCTTGCGTTTAATGAAGCAGACTGAAAATAGATTTATCCGAGGAATAAGCTCTTTATAAAAGCAATTGTATTGCTGCCTAAGGTATCAGTAATAAAATTTGATACTAATCTTTGAGTTCTTTGTTACCAATAGATCCCGTACTCGCCACAGTCTTTCTCGTTCACCATCATCCGAGCCTTCACGCAAGCCTGGAAAGCAGTCACGTGGTTCTAAACGCTCTCCGTCACGCTCCTTATCTCCTTCACCTAAACCAACCATTCGACAAAGTCGCCGCTCTCAAAGATCAGAGTCGCATTCCACGTCACCAGCCCCAAGAGGAAAACCCCAAAGATCAGGAAGCTCTTCAGTCTCACCCACTCCCCCACGTGAAAAACAGCGTAGAACCAATAAAGATAGTCCCTCACCCTCACGGGATAGTGGAAAGCGTAAGTTGGCGTCTTCCCGAAGGTCTCGGAGTGAGGAGGTATCTCCCGATCCCCCTCCCAAGAGGATAGTTCCTGGGATGAGACCTGACATCCACAAGGAGGAAGACGAGGAAGAGTTTGACGATATTGAACGAAAAAGAAGTGGGGTAGCGCCAATTGGACGAAGGGAGGAATCGGATAGTCCTGTTCCAGTTAAGGTAATTTAACTCTTGGTCTATAGAAGGCAACATGTATATCATCTCTCTCTGTCCGTGGAGCAAATTTGCAGCGTCTTTAAATCCAGATACATTTGAGCAGTTCACTTTTCTTCACTTATGAAAAATTGCAAAACGCAATTCTCAGATACTGAACTATTAATTTTGTCAAAAAATATAGAAATAGCATTACAATGTTCCGTAAAAAGAAAGATCTTTAAAACGACTGCATGTTTCTGCTTGGCCTTGATACTACAACAAAACACCAATAACATCAATATTGAGCAATAAAATACACGTAAAGATTTGACATTTTGATGTCATTTTCAAAATGAACATGAAAATAATTTCAATAAATTTTTTTTAGTTAGTTTTTACTTTCATCTAATAATATCATTTTGAAAACGACGACCAGCCAGATGACGAAACATCAGATCTCTGCGCGTGTTTTTCTGGTGAATAGTTTAGCTAAGGGGTGAAATTGGACTTCAGTATTGTCTTTCATTTCTTTCAGTAACCAATATGAAAAAGTTACTAAGTAATGAAAAACAAAACCGTAGTTTCTTTAACAGTACTTTTTTTTTCTAAAGGCCATCTCAAGTATTTTCCTGTAGCTTGTTCCCTGTTTTTATTCCAAGAAATACTTTGGCATTTCAAAGTTGGAGGAGAGAAAAATACGAAACTGCTTAGTTAACCTTGAATTTCTGAGGTCACTGAATGGCCGAACTTGTGTAATAGTCTTCTCGGCTTCACTAGATTTACTTTAAATAGAGGCTAAATTGCATGCATTATCCATTCTGAGAGAAATTATTTGGTCGATTTTTAAAGACTATTGATTGTTTTATTTAGTGTTTTATCCTTGAATCTTAACAATGCTTTGAAGAACGAGCTGTTTGGGTTAGCCATAAAACATAACTAAACCGTGTAAAACTGTGCGTAGAGTTCATAGTTTTGAATTTTGGTTGACTTCGCATGTCGTCTGCCCATGATTATCGTAGGGATTTTAAGAAACGAGAACGACGGCTGTTGTGAGTCTAAAATGAAAATGAAAATGTATCTATGATGTAAAACGGAAAAACTGAGCGGAAAATAATGTGAGAAATATAATTTCCCGCTCAGTTTTTCCGTTTTACATCATCGATACATTTTCATTTTAGACTTTGTACAGGATTCTGGAACAGTAAATGGTAAAAGGTTCATTGTCGAAGGTAAACAAAAGCTTCCAAATTTTGTTGTTTGACGTTGTCGTTGTCCACGGAACCCCAAAAGTGAGCTTTTCATAGTGTAACAGTGAAGGCGACGGTGAGCAACTGGTCAGTTCGCAACATTCCAACGTGCAGCTATTATATTTTGTAATTAAGGCCATTGTTTTCTTCCGTTCTCGTCGTCGACACCGTCCTCGCATCTTAAAGTCCCTATTACAGGATTTATGACGGATGTACCGTTCAAACCGATTTGTGGAAATTAAAAAAAAGTGTTATATTATTTTTTTGAAAATCTTTACAGGAACAGTCTGAAGAAGAAATGGAGCCAAAAGCTGAACGAAAGAAAGATAAGAAGAAGAAGCACAAAAAGCATAAAAAGCACAAGCAACACAAACAGAAACATAAGAAACACAGAGGGGAACGGTCAAAACCAGCCGGGGTAAGAGGATTTGTGCCGGGGAAATGGTGTGAATATTCGTCCAGGTTTAGATCTGTTTTTTTAATACTATAATTTCGCTCCGAAGTCGTAAAACCATTGGGAAGGTATATTTTAGACAGCGATTATCAAAACCGCACGCAAAGAGTATTTCTACAGTTTCTGCCAGTCTTTATTTAGTTCTACCAACAGCATAAAAATATATAGAATTGATAATGAGTACTTAATGTATAGAAATGATATTGAGTATTTAATATATAGAATTGATAATGAGTACTTAATATATAGAATTGATAATGAGTACTTAATGTACAGAATTGATATTGAGTACTTAATATATAGAATTGATAATGAGTACTTAATATATAGAATTGATAATGAGTACTTAATGTATAGAAATGATATTGAGTACTTAATATATAGAATTGATAATGAGTATTTAATATATAGAATTGATAATGAGTACTTAATGTACAGAATTGATATTGAGTACTTAATATATAGAATTGATAGAGTACTTAATGTACAGAATTGATATTGAGTACTTAATATATAGAATTGATATTGAGTACTTAATATATAGAATTGATAATGAGTATTTAATATATAGAATTTATAATGAGTACTTAATGTACAGAATTGATATTGAGTACTTAATATATAGAATTGATAATGAGTACTTAATATATAGAAATGATATTGAGTACTTAATATATAGAATTGATAATGAGTACTTAATATATAGAATTGATAATGAGTACTTAATATATAGAATTGATATTGAGTACTTAATATATAGAATTGATAATGAGTACTTAATATATAGAATTGATAATGAGTACTTAATATATAGAATTGATAATGAGTACTTAATTTTACGTCAACTGCAAAGGAAGTGGTTGCCCATTCTTCCTAGCCAGAGGCAAATGTTTAATCGCTCGACGGCTCAGATCTTGGAGTGAAAGTCAAATTTGTAACTGTTAACCAATATAATTTAAATTTTCCTAAACATTTATTCTACATCTCTTTCTCATTTATTGTATTTATTGTAGTTTATAACCATTGTTTTTTCAAGTTATTTATAGTTTTCAAAACCTATCGATTGGCGAAGCAACTCTGTTATTAAACCAAATCAACAAGTTAAGAAAGCAGAATGGTCGACCCATTTTGTTCCTTATTTGTTTACCCTTGTACCTTAATGACTTTAGTATAATTCCTAGCGGCGATTATAAAAATGGTGCGCGCTGATTGGTTGAGAACTTTCTTTTTTTTCTGGCTATAATCACCGCGCGGTGATTGTAGCAATGACGGCTAGCTTATGTATAAATGAGGCCCGGATGAATCATAATATGTTTTGTTTCTTAAACTGCCGTTCTATTTTATCGACTTATCACCGTAGCAATTCTACTAAAACTATTAGTCACCTCAGGCTCTGTGAATATTGCGGCGGTCACCTCGGCTTCGTCTCGGTGACTATTCGCCCAGATTCACGTTATAATTAATATGGAGCAAAACTGTTCAAGATTCAAGATTACAAATTAGTTTACCAAACGGTTTGGTGACTGTAATAGTTTTGAATAAAAAAAACCACACACATTTCAAACTATGTACAAACATCTTTAGGTTGACCCCTAGCCATCTTCAGTGAATTAAGTCAAGTTACAATGTTCTGTTGCGATTCAAGTTCAATGTAGTAACTTCAGAGCCTAAAAATGTTTAATCTCTTCTCAGAGCAATCTAGATATTCGTACATGGTAAGACCATCTTATTGTTGTCTTTTGCAGTCGGATAGCGGAAGCATAGACGAAGAGGACACAGAAAAGCTTGAAAAGACTCTGAGAGAGAAAGCGTTACAGTCCATGCAACGTCATGCCAAGAGCGTCACAGATGAAGACTAAGTCTCAGATTGCTCTAGACAGACTGCACTCCAAATGGATGCACTAGCTTGTGGAATTTTTAAACCCTTTAAGTCAAAGTTTTACCCAACCTCTCCCTCTGTAATATTTACAAAGCGAGACATTTGGTAGAGAATTAGTCGAGCAAAGCATACTAAACTGAAGATTAAAAGTAAAAGTCTCTCAAACTTGTTCACTGCACAGTTTGATATCCATTTTGGGAGAATTTAACAATATAACTGAAACGAAAGGGTTAAAGACCACACTCATCAATTTTAAACTGAATTCGCCGAATTGAGTCTTAGGCTTTTTATCATTGATCTGTTGCTGTAATTTCATACTGATGTACCGCAATTAGTGTTTTACCAGCCCAAGATGTGTTGACAGTGTTATTAGCTTGCAAGTCAAGACCCCGATGTCAATTACAGGGAAACCTACTAGGCATTGTGCAAACCCCTAGAATGGCTACCTTTATGTAACTAAGGGAGATGTAATTTAAATGCTAATTGGCTTTTATTTCAGCATTTTGTATTGTTGTATGTATATTCTAGTTTAGCTGTATAGTTTCTGTTAATTCATCAAAACTATAAAACTGTAGCTTATAAGCTATTTAAAATCTTCAACAGCAACAATAATAATGTATTGTGCTCTTATTCCTTTTATCTTATACAGCATCTGGTTACTATTATATATAGCATCTGGTTACTATTATATAGAGCGTCCGGTTACTATTATATAGAGAATCTGGTTACTTTTATATACAGCATCCTGTTGCCATTATATAGAGCATCCAGTTACTATATAGATACAGCATCTGGTTACTATTTTATATACAGCATCGGGTTACTGTTATATGCAGCATCTGGTTACTATTATATACAGCATCCGGTTATTATACACAGCTGCCAGTTACTATTATATACAGCATCTGGTTATTATTATATACAGCATTCGGTTACTATTACATACAGCATCCGGTTACCATTAGAAAGATCATCCAGTTACTATTACATACAGCATCCGGTTATCATTATAAAGATCATCCAGTTACTATTACATACAGCATCCGGTTATCATTATAAAGATCATCCAGTTACTATTACATACAGCATCCGGTTGTCATTATAAAGATCATCCAGTTACTATTACATACAGCATCCGGTTATCATTATAAAGATCAATCCAGTTACTATTACATACAGCATCTGGCTATCATTATAAAGATCATCCAGTTACTATTACATACAGCAGCCAGTTACTATTATATAAACATCCGGTTAATATTATATACAGCATCTGGTTACTATTATAAATAGCATCTGGTTAAAAGTTTATGTCACCTTTTTCCTAGTTAATTTTTTACAGTATTAAACTACATTCAGTTGTTTGTAAAACCTCATTCAGAATTTAGTTGTAGAAATAATGAGCTAAGAAATATATTTTCCTTGTGAAGTGCGTTCAACTGCAAGAAACAATTATTAATTAAAAATAAAAAGTTGTTTTTATCACTCTTCGTTTCTGAAATGCTTGAAATAAAAACTATTACTTGGCGGACCTTTGTTAGCATAGTTGTGTCAGTTTTCATTCAGGTTACAAAAACTGAGGCACTGTATATTGAGAGTGTTTAAGAACTGATAAAATGAAATTGTTTCTCAAACAGTGTTCTTGTGATGTAACTATCTACTTAGAGTTTTATACGGTAGGAATCCGAATGTTAACAGTGACGGCATCAGAGAGACACATGTTATGGTCTCAAACAAGATTCTCTTCTTTAGTGTACACCAACATGGCCGCCATGACGTCAGTCAAAAGCCATTGCGTTGACATGATATACAACAACACCAACAACAACTTTATTTGTGTCCAAAAAAGTATTTACAAATCGTATAAAAAAAATTAAGTAGTTAATTTTTGCAGTTACTTGTGTTTAAAAAATGCAATTACAAATCTTATAAAAATAAGTGGTTAACTTTTGCATTTATTTGTGTTTAAAAAAGTTATTACAAGTCCTATGAAAAATTAAGTGGTTAATTTTAACAGTTAGGCTAGTTTGGGAATCAACGTATTTAAATGCTTTATGCTATATCACTGGGTGTATAGTAACTGCTGCTCACGGTTCCATAACTGCATACACTAGCTGCATCACCAAGATGGTTGGCCTTCTGTAACTCTCCATTACCATCAAAAATGGCATTCCCTTGGTGGTCGTTGTTTTGCTGCAATTCAAGCAAGTACTTTTTCTTGGCGGAAATGACGTCACTTAATGAATGGATAAGAACAAACATTTTGAAGTCGATGGCCAGCGGAAACCCAAACAGTACCAGATTGTCGTTGTGATCTGAACCATAACTGAAACATTCTTCAGCCAAATCAAGAATAAGGCTTGTAAAAATCATCCACAGCATAACATGAAGAGGAAACCAGCTCCTGACATGTAAATATATATCCTTGTGAGTGGTTGACATTTTTGGTAGCCACTAATGGTGACAGAAAACAATTAAGTTTTCGTCGTCTAGACAAATGTGTATCCCAATGTAACTAGTGGCAACAGTTCGACTAAAATACTAACAGACGAGTGTCTCGGATTATTTTTCTCGGTATTATATCCTGTCTGAGTTTCATCTAATTCCTTTCACCATCACTTGCCCAACATGAAATATTTGATATAAGTATTTGGTTAAGATTTACGGTATTTAAAAAAAACTTAAGTTCAAAAATCTCTATATAATCCTTTGCAACTTAACACTTGATATTCGTTCGTGACAGAAACTTTGGCTACCTGTATTTCCTAATGTAACTCAGTTTCTTTGTGAGATAACTCAATCTAGGACAAAAAGCCCACGTTCCTTCTGGCCAGCGCCTGGAAACGGAGGCGCTGGGCAGAAGTGACGTGGGCTCTTGGACGAGGTTGGAAACAACTATGCCAAGGCCGTAAACAACTGTCATTTTCTTACCTTAATTTTCTGTCTTTGTGGTTTCCCCAAGTAGCGAAGACAGCCATGAAAATACACGTGATACCTTTAAACCCTTCCCTGATCATGCGCAATTCATCGTAGCTATTCACCGTAGACAAATGCAAAGCAAACACAAAGTGATAAGTTACCGCTGTGATAGAGTAGAACAACAGCAGGCGCACATGGCTCAGTGAACTACCAGTAATGTAAGCGGAGATGTTGTCTATTGGATCTAGAAAGAATGGAAACAATTGTGATTAAAAAGCAAAATAAAGAAAGAAAATAAATAATGGAAACTGGATTTAGGCTAGGTTTTACCGCTTATAGGTGAGGCATAGCAAGTACCAGTCCTGAAATCAAAGGTATTTTTCGGCGGTAATCATTGAAATTTCAACCATTAGTTGACAAAAATACCTAACGTAAGAAACTTCGGCTCCTTCACACAAGTTGATACGGCAATAATTTCAACCGAAAAACTTCAGTTGTATAATCCGAGCAAATGAAAATTCAACTGCGTCTCGGAGTTTCACTGAACAGTTGTCGAATTCTTCCAAAACGATTAGCCTGGTTTCACAAGACGGTAAAACCACGGAGAACATGCTTTATCCAGTTTTTGGCCACATTTAGAAGCATTGCCGGGTAAAAATACTATGAGATAAAGAGTTGCAATGGTCGTCTGAAAAGTGAAAAAGATATCCTTAAGAATACCAAAGAGTCAAAAGAGCTTCGATTTTTTGCTGCAAAACCTAGCCTGCGTCGCAGACGAAAGGGAATTAGGGAGAGATGGAAGGCAAACTCAATGTGTCTGCTACGCAGAACATGAATTCCCCTTAAAATTGCCCACATTAATCCCTAACTGAATACGACGGCCATCCCTATCGATTTTAACCCCCTCCCGGGAACAATTAAAGATGATAATTAGCATTGATTTTCAATTAATGTCTTGCCTACTTGTTTTGATTTCTCATTCAAAACATTTGGAGAAATAAGAGCAAATTAAGAACAAAAAAATTATCAATGAGCCCTCAACAAAATTTATAGGTTATTGTAAAATAGCGTGTGTATTAATCACTTGAACAACATACATACTTCTGCCGTCGTCTGGAATGCTGATGTTTTGTGATCCAGAATACAAAAGAACCAGACAGACCACAACCACAGTGATTGTGGTCAGCACTACTGCTATGGTCCCAAGAATCATTTTGTCACTTTCTTTTTTGTTGTAGAGAACGTATGACGTCAGAGCCGCCCCACAGTACACTAATGCTAGAAATCCACCAAACCAAAGACCTTTACCAGTCTGAGAATGGCCAACCTAGCGGAAAATGGTTTAAGTTAATTTTGGAATAAAAAACGATGAGAACGACGCCAACTTCAACGCAAGTTTCCCTTTCGTAAACCGTCGATGCTATTTGAAACGGTCGATGCCATACCGTAAACCGTCGATGCTATTTGAAACGGTCGATACCATACCGTAAAACAAACGATGCTATTTGAAACGGTCGATGCCATACCGTAAAACAAACGATGCTATTTGAAACGGTCGATGCCATACCGTAAAACAAACGATGCTATTTGAAACGGTCAATGCCATACCGTAAAACAAACGATGCTATTTGAAACGGTCGATGCCATACCGTAAAACAAACGATTCTATTTGAAGCGGTCAATGCCACACCGTAAAACAGTCGATGCCTTTCGAAACGGTCAATGCCATACCGTAAAACAAACGATTCTATTTGAAACGGTCAATGCCATACCGTAAAACAGTCGATGCCTTTCGAAACGGTCAATGCCATACCGTAAAACAAACGATGCTATTTGAAACGGTCAAT
>JAOBRB020508053.1:0-19016 GCA_027575285.2 Zoanthus pulchellus | reverse complement strand
ATGGAGGTTCTTTATACTTAAAATATAATGGTATTTTAGAATTAACTAACTTATTACGTAATATATTATTAAGTTTAATTTTATCAATACCTTTATTATGATAATATATTTTTATAAAACGGCGTGATTTAGATGTAGGATTATTACTACGTACAGGTAAAAAAAGTTTACTATTGCAAACATCTAAAATTATTTTTAAAAATCTGTTATCTAATTTAAAGTTAGTGTTTTTACATTCTAGATATAGTTTATTCAGGTAATTTAATTTTAGACTATGAATATAAGTTAATAATTTATGAAGTCTGTTTTTTCCAATGTTGAAAACTTTGTAAATATCCTCTAAAGTAGTTTGTACAATTCTTTTCTTGTTCCTTCTGTGTCCATGACTTCTTCTTCTTCTTTTGCGTTTGTTAAACAAGCTAAAAACATAAAAATGTTTTAAACCTGCCTTTGACATATTTCCCACATTTTGAAGGCGATCACTTAATCCGTACGGGTATACAGTTCCGAGTTCCAACATCCAGTATTTTTCTTTTTCTAATCTTCTGGAGGTAAAATGTCTATCGGTTTCTCCTGCTTGTTGTTCTATTTCTTCTATAGGCTGTATACGAATGTCATCCACCGAATGATCAGGTAAGTTGAAATGTTTGCTGATGAATGTGTTGACGTTTTTCTTGATGGACGATCGATGGCCAGAAAGTCTCTTGCTAAGTGTTTGCTTTGTTTCTCCTACGTATTGATTATCACATTTATTACAAGTTAATAGGTAAATAATGTTTTTACTAGCACAAGTGAGATTGTTGTAACCTATAACTTTATATTTACGTTTAGTTAAGGAACTAACACAATAACTAGTTTTATGTAATCGAGGACACGTAGCACAGCTCATGCGTTTACAGTTAAACAGCCTTTCTCGATGACGTGCATAGGTTGATCATAGTAGAAGCAACATTTCTTTTTTCTTGGCTCGTCTTTAATTGGCTTGTGTGTTTATCCATATCCTTAATTTTTCCGAAAATTGTTAATTTTTGTGGCACATGTCGCATAGCTGAACTTTCTACGCATGTACCAACCAAAGAAAGCCCTGAGGCCCTTGTTAACCCGGGCGACGACCCATCCGGTATGATATAATTCATATTTGTGACTTTCATGTTAGATTATAAGTGTAAGCACATTTGAGTAAAATTCAAATTAACTATGTATGCGCTAAGACACAGATAATTTGATAAGATAAACATAATAGTATGTCTGCGTATAAATTCCCATAAGGAATAACTTACACCAACCATTAAGGCATGTATCGGGGACTTGCTCAAGAACGGCCATCCACCAGCGTACAAAACCAAGGTTGTACTAGCAAATAGATATCTGAACAGACATAACTATAATGCTACTGAAAAAAAAAAGCAAAACAGTTACTGTTCATCATAAAATTAGTAGATTTGGAATTGAATGGACTAAAGATTCAAATGGAGCTGGATACCAGTGCTTCCCAGGCTTTTCCTTTTCGGCCGGTGGCAACGATTTTCGTCGCCAGCGAACGGCTCCTTCGCCGGAAACTAAAAGCATACTTGCTGTTATATAATTTAAAATAGTTTTTATAAAGAGTAATTGTCTCCGCCAGCTTCACTTTATCGACTTCAACTTTATTTGAAAAGGAAAACCCGGGCTTCCATTTCAGTTATTGGAGAAGAGATATTTAATCAATTATTAAAGAACATTGGGGGGCCTTCCCTCAGTCTGCGTGATTCAAAACTAACCCGTAAAACATACACCGGAGAGTGTATTCCAGTGTTAGGAGAGCTTACAGTTGAAGTGAAGTACAAAGAATTTTGTGACTTCCTGCCAGTTGTAGTTGTGCAAAGCCCGGTACCCAGTCTCTTTCGCCGAAACTGGTTGCAACACATTAAGTTATGGTGGCAAGAAACATTCCAGATAAATGTTGCTTTCCCTAATTTACCCACTTTACTCGATCAGCATGAATCACTATTCAAAGAATAGGTAGGAACGGTTAAGGGGGTCAAAGCAAAATCTATGTAAACTAGTAAGCTCATCCCAAGTATTTTAAGCCACGACCTGTAGCCTATGCATTGCGTCAGAAAGTTGAAGACGAGCTGGATCGCTTATCGCAAGAGGGAACAATTCACTCTTTTCAGTTCTTGGAATTAGCAACTCCAATAGTTCCTATAGGCGAGTTTCTGTTTACATTTTTTGCCTCATTTGCATACGCACTTTTCTTTCTAATGTAGCTACAAAAACAAAGCTTCTGAATAATCAATTAGTTCTGCATAACAAGTTTTCTCTAAAAATATGAGAGTGATATGTTGAATAATCTTTCAGTGATGTGGTTTTAAAAATTGGAAATTTTACAAAGAATGTATGGGATCATTATCGTTTTTGCCTCCAGCTGTTTTGCATATTTTTGAGTAGCGATTTCTTCTTTGAAACTACACATATAGAACCGAAAGTTCGGTCACTCATTTCATTTGATAAGTTTTCTCAAGTTTTAAAGTCAGTTGTTGTTTATCTTTGTTCTTTCTCCGACTTAAGTTGTATGCAAATGACACAGAATGTAAACAATGACATCAGCTGAAACTCGCCTATAATGAAATCTATGGAGTCTTCAAATTTACGCTAAATATAGTTAGCAAGCTAAACAACTACCCAATACAAAAAACAGAGGATCTGCTTTCTCAACTTAGAGGTAGTGTCGAATTCACCAAAATTGATCTTAGCATATCAACGACTGGAGTTAAAGGAAGAGTCTAAGAAGTATACCACAATTAACACACACAAAGGGTATTTGCATACAATAGATTGTGTTTTGGCATTGCCTCAGCTCCCGGTATTTTTCAAGGAACAATGGAGAACCTCCTGCAAGACATTCCCAATGTAGTGGTCTGTATAGATGATATCCTTATTGCTGGTAACACCTCAAATGAGCTTCGCAGCAGTTAAAGTGAAGTCCTGACTCGCTTCGAGAAATCAGAATTCGGCTCAAGTGCTCAAAGTGCATTTTCCTTGCACCCGAAGTTACCTACTTGGGGCATCGCATAAACAAAGATGGTATTCAACCAGTCCATGAAAAAATCAAAGCTATTCAAGATCCACCAAGAACTACAAATATAAAGGAACTGCAAGCATTTTTAGGCATGCTCAATTATTATGCTTGTTACATCCCCAATATCACTGCGATATTAGCTCCTTTACATCACCTTCTCGTCAAAGATACTCCTTGGCAGTGGAGTGAACAGCAAGAAGAATCATGCGAAAAGCCCAAGTCAGCACTCAATTCTTCACAGCTACTGATACACTAAAGTTTTGAGAAGGATTTGACCGTGGCCTAGGCTGTGTACTTTCACATGTGATGGAAGATGGCACTGAACGTCCCATTTCATATGCCTCTATAACTTTGTCTCTGGCAGAAAAGAATTATTCACCGCTTGATAAAGGGGCAGCAGACATAATGTTTGGTTTACGCAAGTTTCACTCCTATCCGTATGGATGGCAATTTAGGATATACACAGATCATAATCCATTGCTTGGATTTTGAAGTAAAATAAACCCATACCTACTATGGCCTTGCCCAGGATTCAACGGTTGGCTCTGTTCCTGTCCGGATACAAATATGAGTTGGAGTACCACGAAGGCTTGAGCAATGGTAATGCTGACTGTCTGAGTAGACTACCAGTATCGACTGAGGTCCAAAATGTTCCTGTTCCTGGTGATAATCTGTTTGTTATGGAACATTTTGAAAATACCCCTGTTAAGGTCAAGGACATTGATCGATGGACATCACAAGACCCTATTCTCATTGCAGTAAGACATCAAATTCTTTCAGGATGGCCCAATGAAGATAGTCAAGTAGGTGTAAAACCCTATTATTCAAGGAAAACACAGCTTAGCTTCCACGATGGATGTGTGTTATGGTGCTCACGAGTTGTTATACCACCGCAAGGAAGAGCTAATCTCCTAGAAGAACTACACCAGGGACACCCAGGAATGCTTCGAATGAAGATGCTAGTACGAAGCTATTTTTGGTGGCCTGGCCTAGATGCTGATATTGAGCAGAAAGTGAAGGACTGAAAGTTGTCGAAATAATGCAAAAGCACCTTCCGCAGCACCTCTGCATCCATGGGAGTGGCCCTCCAGACCATTGTCTCGCCTCCATATTGACTATGCAGAACCATTTCTTGGTCATATGTTTCTAGTGGTTGGTGATGCCTACAGTAAGTGGGCCGAGGTTTTCTTAACCAATTCTGCAGCTGCACAAAAGTTGAGAGAATGCTTTTTGTCTCACGGACTGCCTGATATAGTTGTGTCCGACAATGCCACAGCTTTTACACCTGAAACACCCCGCATCTACTGGTTTTGCTGAACGTTATGTACGCTATTTTAAGGAAGAAGATGGGAACTGAAAATGATACCCTTGACACCAAGTTAAGTCGATTTCTATTTAGTTACCGTACCACCCCTTAGGCCACAACAGGAAAGACCCCAAATGAGTGACTAATGAATCGGAAGTTAAAGACTCGGCTTGATCTTGTAAACCCATTAAGTCAATACGTAACTCGTACTCACGTAGAGTCTAAACAGATCGCTCAGAAAGAAGGTCATGATAATCAAGTACCAATCAGAAACTTTGAAGTAGGTGACCCTGTGTTGGTAAAAATTTTTTTTTTTGATCCAAAGTGGCTAAGTGGAACTGTCATCAATAAGTCTGGATCCGTTTCATATGTTTTGAAACTGACTGAAGGTACTGTGTTCTGAAGGCATGCTGATCATATTCGTCGGAGGAACAGCCAACCCCAACAGCCAGCAGTTACTTATCCGGCCCAGGATTGGCCAGATGTAGTGACAACACCAGATTTGGCTCCATCAAGCCCACCGGTTAATTTTAGCTCAAATGAAACGGTGACCCCTGAAAAATGTAACACACCCTCAGAGCCTAAGCAGATTACAACAGAAATTAAAGCCTCAGAACCTTTAACTACTCTACGAAGAAGCACCCGACTCAAGACTACACCCATTCATCTAAAAGACTATGAGTGTTAAACACACACACAAACATTTGTTGTTAAATATTGCGAACATTTTTTGATTACAGTTGACATTTTCATGTTTAAACGTCATTCTCTTGAACGATTCTGAGGCATTTTAACACGTTGCCTAAGACGTTTTGTTAATTTAGTTTGCATTTAATAATTGTACTTTAAGTTTAAGAGGGGGCAAGATGTAATGTATGGGATTCCTGTGTACTTGCATATAGTTTTATTAACCTGGCCTCGCTTTTGTGACCAGTTTTATTTTGGCGGTTGAATTTCCTTGTGAATATACTATAAGTACTGTCAAATTGGTTTGTGAGTTTGCTTTTAAACTTTGTTTCTCCTGTAGTATCTAGCAACACCTTGTATATCTTAGCAAGCTCATCATTCTTGAAGAGAAAACTAATTAGTGGTAAACTAGTTTGAGCTGCGTCGGTTTTTCTATAGAAACAATTTAGTAATAAATATGTAAATTATACATCGTAAAAGAAAGGATACTTACTGACATTTTGGATGTTATTACTTCGCCGGATAAATATGTAAATAATTTACATATTTTTCACTAAATTCATCCATTCTTGTCCGAAGGTTAGATCATTCTTGTTGTAAAGTTATAATCGAATCTCTGTCTGCCAAATGTGACTCTATGGTATTTACTTGCTTGTTTAATGCCCTTTACTCCATGTGGAACTCTTTTTCAAGTTGAAGAAGTTTGTGTTCAAATCCTTTGGCCGCTAGTGTTCTCTGTCTAGGCTATTGAGTCTCTCCTAATACTTTATCAACTGGGGCCAGTTGTTCAAAAGCCGATTAGCACTAACCCAGGGTTAAATGGTTAACTCACGATCTTGTTTCCAATCTTACAAGGAGAGATTTTAGTTGTAATTTTGGGATTAACAAGATTTTTCCAAGAAACGTCCAAACAGTATTCATAAATAACTGTCAGATTTTTCTTAAAGAAGAAATTCATGATTGAATTTTTGCTTAAACCAGGGTTAAACTTAGCCTTTGAACAACTGGACCCTGGTTACTAGATTTTCTGTCTTTATAATCACAATTTTTTCTCCTAATAACTTGAGCAAATAATTAGAAATCAAGATTCGATAGAGATCAAATCAACATTATTTTATATGGTAACTAACAGTGATAACAGTGATTTTGTTAAGCAATATAGTTCTCCAATATTTTATTCTCTTCTCATTCATTGTAATACTGTATGTTTGCTTGCGTAATTCACAGTAATTCAGTGACATCGAAGTTTTATTTAAGCTTCATTTTTCCTCGTTCCACTCTGAATTATGAAAAGCTGTAAAAGGAACAGATTTTACAAAAAACAATTGCTAAACTAATTACATGTGTAAAAAAAACTTAAATTAAATCAGTCAAAATTAAGCAAGTAACCGCTATAAAACTATAGCAAAACTCTGGATAAAAGAGTACTAAATGATAATAGTCCATTGGTCCTAAAATACAGTAGGGTGTTTGGTATCAGTCAGGGAAGGGGAATAAATGCTACCATACATTTTTGGAATCTGTGATTTTTCTAGTTTATGATTTGGGGTGATAGCAGTGCCAAATGAGTAGCTGGTGAGAGATATCACGTGCAAAAATGACGTCATTCGGTTTTGCAATAAAATCTTATATAAAACATCAATCAAAAACATTTTTCAATATTTTTGATTGATGTAAAATTGAAGCGCATAAGTGAAATAATGTTTGTTGATGGATTGTTAATATGTCAACACGTAAAGAAATAGGATGTTTCCTGAAATATTTGTCTAAACAACCTATATACTTAGGTTAATAGTGCTAAATCGTTTTAAAATATTGAAGCAATACCATTTATTGTTATTATTTGCCAATGTTCTGGTTTAGATGCCATAAAGACCTTAAGAAAAGCCCTTTGTAATATTTTTTAGCCTGGTGGCCATTTTGGATTCGTCAACTGGGATTTGGAAATACTTAAAAATTCTTAAAAAGCAATATTATACTATTAATTATCAATGAGGCTCTGCCAAAAATCAACCAGACAAGGAACAAAATTTAAATATTGGTCGTTAGTTAATCGAAATCTTAGAAATGCTTGCATTAAAGGAGTTTCACATACACAGAAACATTTTTGGTTGGCCGTTTGTTACACATGAATAGTGTGGAGAAATCTGAGAAAACAATCTACGATGAGTCTTGATGATTACGTTTCTCCTACAGCTCGATAGTTTTCCAGTTTCATAGAAAGATCCGCAAAAGTTCTTTTCTTTTCTTTAGTGGATCGTTAAACTTCACTTTTGGTGGATCTGATTCAAGTCTTTTGTCACAGAAAATCTTAAAACATTCTCTTCCACGACCTCTGCCTGAAGAAGATATTTTTCTGTCTAAATCTTAATACAAGCTTTCGTACTTTTGTAAAAAAAATCTGTATGGAATGAAAGTTCTCGAGTCAAGAAACCATCTGCTTCATTTCTTCGTTTTATTCAAATCTTATTTTGGTTCTTGGGGAACATTTACGCGATGATATATTCCTGCTGCAAATAGGGTCTCCTGTAATCAATATTAATGTTGTCACAGCCGAGCGTAGTACTGATAAATGTTTGAAAATTCCTAGGCAGGGTAACATCCATGTGGGGGTTTGTAGCGATAATCTGGGCCCGGTTCCGTGAAACTCCGATTAAGTTAATCCTGGAATAAGACAAAATTAAGAGACCCATTTTTTCAAAAGTAAAGCTTCATGATGCTTATAAAATTCAGCTACGTTTTACCAATTAAGAAACTTGTTAAATCCGAAATTCCAGCCCAAACCAAGCTATAGAAGGTAGGAAACAGAAACGTGGATTAAAAATTTAATCCTGGGTTAACGCTAATCGGGTTTTGAGGAACCGGACCCTGAAGCTAAGGTATACGGTATGGACTAGGAATAGGCAATACTGTGACCACATCGGTTTATCATTTGAATAAGTCTCTCAATAAACTTGGCTTTATTATTAGTTCTAGCATGCAGTTAACAATGTATAAAGAAAAGCTTTAAACTCGTTTGGATTATTTACACCATTAAAGAATATTGCGAAGGTGTTGGGGGCCATGAATAATCTGTCTTATTTACACAAACCGCTTCTCGAATAAATAAACTAGCTTGCTGGGTTTCTGTAAGATCCGGGTGCTCATTCTTGTTTTCTAGCTCTTGAGAAAGTCCTGCAACTGTTTTAGCCAATTTGAATGTGAAAGGTTGTTTGGAATAACATAAAGCTTGCTGTTGTCAAAAAAGTCGTCAATGTTAGAGATCACCGAACTGGAACTCTAGCTTTCTTCAAAATGTTTTCTTTATCGATTCTCTTAATGTCGTTGCTCCCAATGAACGCATCGGCTAATCAAATAGTAACTTTCTCAACTCTACCATGGTGTTTATTCTTAGATTTTCCAGTAAATCTAGTTTAATAAATTCTAACAGTTTCTTGTACCCTTGTGGTTCTACGTACTAGTAATTATTGCCATCAGGATGTGCATTGCTTTTATAATTATTGTTCTCGGTACTTGTATTGGTGCTATGTTTTTATCCGGCCGAATACAATAATGATAATTTGGTAATAATAGTGTAAATTCTACTCCGTAAAAAAGAAATACTTAGTGACGTTTCGGACGTTAGTCCTTCGACGAAGGACTAACGTCCGAAACGTCAGTAATTGTTTCTTTAGAAACACCGACGCAGCTCAAACTAGCTTACCGCTAGTTATTTTTGTACAATAATGATAATACAATCTCTTACAGCATGCTTTGGCGACCACGATGTTACGAGATACAATTGCTATTAACATAGAATCTCCCTTAGTGATAGCAATCGCTTTTATAAAATCATAAGTTCTGAAGTAACATGGAGCATTGAATAAGAGGCTCTCAGGTGCTCAAAGTATTTTGAATATTTTGCATCTTTCTTCCAAAAGATACATACTTTGGTATAAATTCTGCTTTTACCAGTCTCTGTCGCATAATCGAATATCGTCCTTGAATTAAAGCTGGACGTTCTGCCTCAACATTATGGCATGACATCTTTTTTACAGCGCTGATTATATTACCATGAACATTTAAAATATCTTCACACCACATAAACCAATGCAAGGAACCGTTTTCTGTTGGCCGCAGAACAATTTTTTGTCGTTTTGTTTTGACATTCAGTCTTACAAGTAAGTGATTGTTTTTCTTTCCCATTTGTTTACAGTATGTGCTACAATTGCAAATAATGCAGGTTTGAGCAATTTTGATCAATAAATTTCACAATAAACACATCAGACATATTTTATTTGTTTGCGGTAATATAATCAGTGCTGCAAATCACGACTAACTACTAACAAAGATGTCATCCTACGAAGAAAGAATGACATCTGGTTAATGAGAACAAGAGTTTAAAGGTTGAGCGTCTGGATACTACAAACAAGTTAAAAGTTTTGGAGGAGTCATTTAATGATCTTAAACAATACTCGAGACAAGACTGTTTGGAAATTCGGGGTATCACAAATAGTCTTAGTGACTGTGGAAAGATACCACTGAAGTTGTTGTTTAGCTTGGTTGTAAAAATGGAATTTACTTGAAAAAAGAGGACATATCGAGTCATCAAAGGGTTGCCACAGGTCAGGGAAAAGTCAGGAAAAAATATTTTCTCAAGGTCAGGGAAAGTCAGGGAATTTGAATTTTGCATGTTAAGTGAAAAGTTATTCCTAGTAAAAGTCAGGAAAAAGTCAGGGAATTTCTTTGAGGACTGAGAACTGATTGGTGTTGCTTTTGCAGAACAACGTATATGTAACTGGTTACAGTTACAACATTTTATGTCGTATTTGTGTGGGCATGCACCAAAAAGTATTGCTGTGAAGCAGTTATCACGGTGTTATTATGTTACATAATTCATTAAAAAGGAGGTTAGGATGGCTGTTGGGGGTGGTTGGAGGCCATTGGAAATTATACTAAAATGCGTATATTTGTTATTTATGGTCAAGAAAAAAGGAAATTGGTTCAGGGAAAAGTCAGGGAATTTTGAAATGGAAACTTTGTGGCAACCCTGCATCATCCTTCGAATAAAGTTTAAATGAATGGGGAAGAGCTTTCCCACCTGCCGTTATTATGAAGTGTACGAGTCGGGATGTTCGTGGAAACTTTATCGAGCTAGGAAGGTCCTCGAGGAGATGACATCAAAAAACGTAGGCTATTCCGAGAAGATAAGAATCTTTATTAATGGAAGTCTTACTTTAAGCAACAAAGAACTCCTTAAGGATTGTCTAAAATTCAAGAAAGAGAAAGGTTTCAAATTCCTATGGACAAGAGGGGGAAAAATAAGCGGAGAAATGTCCTACGCCCAAGCAGTATTGTTGTCACCTTAGTCATGAATTGCCTTAGGTGTAGAAAAAATAATGTTGCTGACATTGAACAGGACATTGCCTTTGCAGCTTTGCCTTTGCTCGAGATTACCTCTCCCCCTACTAGTATAGACCATGTTGCTAGCTCTGATGTTGATATCCACCCACCCTATGATATGAGTTTTCATTACTACAATTCTCATGAATTTTTATATAAATGACTATTTTTCTGATAATTGTTTTTCTGCTTTGCACTGCAATATTAGGAGCTTGTCAGCCAACCTTGATAATTTGCAACATATGTTGTCTGAACTTTATTCGCCTTTTTCAATAGTGGGTCTTACCAAGATTAAGCTTAAAGTTGACCAAAGCTTTTTAACCAAGATTGAAATGCCAGGTTATTCATTCACTTTTCAACCTACTCTTTCTAATGCTGAAGGACTTGGTTTTTATATTAAGGAGGATAAATTATTTACTACCAGACTTGATTTTACATTATCAACAAATGACTTAGATGCACTGTGGGTAGAAATGCTCAATGGATCTCAGCCTTATAGGATCTGTAGTGTGATCTACAGTTATCCACATGGTAACATGCAAACCTCCATGGATTTTCTTATTTTTTTCTATTAAAAAGATTGATAGAGAGACAAATTCTGCATAATCCTAGGAGATTTTAATTTAGATCTTCTTAAATTGGATTCTCACCCATATACAGATAATTATTTAAATAATTTGGGATCCTTCAATTTTTTACCTCATGTTTTACAACCTACTCGAATTACCGACCACTCACAAACTTTGATTGGCACTTTTTTCAATTCCGTGGAGCATCTCACCTTAAGTGGGAATATTATTTATGATCTTACTAATCATATACCAAATTTCCTTATTATCGAAAGATTCACTTTCTTACCTAACAACGTGAAGATCTATAAGATAGATTTTATTCTAATTTTGATCAATCTGCTTTAATCTAAGCTATCCAGTAAGTTGATTGGGAAGATGAATTGCATACCAATCCTGATGCTAATATTATATTTGGTTCTTTTTATACTAGACTCTTATGCCTCTCATACGATTCTGTAAACGTGAAATAAGAATGAAATCTAAGGCATGGATAACCACTTCTTTAAGGGCCTCAACCAACACGATAAACAAACTTTTCAAGAAATATTTTTCAAGTAACTCTGTATATTATTACATTAAATTCAAACTTTATAACAATAAAATAAATCATTTATTAAAAGTAAGTAAAAACTATTATTGTAATAATTATTTCCATGAAAATATGTTTGATTCTAAGAAAGTTTGGAAGGGTGTAAGACAACTTCTTAATCTTAAATCCAGATCTGGCTCTACATGAACTAAATTGCTTGTTGAGAATGTTGAATTGAATTATACTAAGTCAATAGCTGAAGTCTTTAATAATATTCCTAGTGTACATAAATCTCCCCTTCAATATCTCACAGCTCCATCAAAGATAGATTTTCTCTATTTCTAACAACAACAGTTGAAATTGATGTAATTATTGGGCTAAATGTTAATATGTCTACAGGGCCTTACAGTAAACCAGTTGCTATTTTAAAAGCTTTCAAACATGTTATATCTGTACCTCTAGAAATTATATTTAATACCTCCTTTTCCACTGCAATTGTCTCAGATATATTTAAAATACCGAAAGTTAGTCCGTATTTTAAAAAGGGTGAGCAAGCAAGTCTAATCGTCTCAATTCTATTCTCTCAATATTCAATATACTATTAGAAAATCTAATGCATAAGAGATTGTTAGAATTTCTTTAAAAGAATAAAGCAATTTATTGCAAGTAGTTTGGCTTCCGTGCAAAGCACTCCGCAGATCATGCTATTCTGAGCATCATTGAAGTGATTCAGCATGCAGTTGACTGTAAAGAATTTTCTTGTGATATATTTTTGATTTTTGTAAATCCGGCCTTTAATACTGTAAATCACAATATTTTGATTGAAAACTAGATTATTGTGGTTTCTGTGGTGTAACCAAAGATTGGTTCACCTTTTACGAATGGACCATGAGTATTGTGATGGGAGTGAAAAGTTATGGGCTAATGTTTCCTGGCGTAAACTTTATTGTTCTGATTGGTCCGTTCCAATCTTGTCCCCAGAGCCCGCGCAATCATAGCCAAGTAAAAATTCAAAATGGCGAATAGAAGGGAGTTCACGGCATTGACTTTTTCGAGACGACTGAGAAGGAAATTCGCGGCATTGACTTTTTCGAGATTAATACTTTTTTCGCTGAATTTAATGGTGTTGCAGCAAGTTAAATTGTGTTTTATGGATAATATGGTGGGATCGTTCGTGTCAATTCAATTCGGGACGTGTTTTTAGAGCTATTTCGCAACTTCAGCATGGGAATATTTTTCCTTGTAATTACCGCAAGTAATGTACAAAAGCTGGAAAGATTGTTGTGCTTTACTTTTGGGTGAGAACATATTTACGGTGAGCTGTATGTGTCCCACGTGTTTGTTGTCGGAGAGCTGTCAAATGTTGCATAGTTTAGCCTTGTCGCAATGTGAATTTGAATTGCCCTAAACATTATTCTTTCTGCTAATATCTGTAATATTTATATATGTTTTGGCATAACTTATGCCATCTTCAAAAGAATGAATTCAAAAATTCGTTACCAAATATATATAAGATAAGTTTAAAATGATTGACAAGTATATGATAAACTAATAATAAAGTTACAGTAAAGAGAAAATTTCTAAGTTCTAAAGATCTCTTAAAAGATAACCGCGGTCTTGAAATGTTGAACTTGAACATTGAGTTCAGGTTTCTTAGTTTTGATGTGAAAAGCTTCCTTAAGTTTTAAATGGAAAGAGGATTTTGCGCTATCTATAATTTTAAAAGAATTTGTAGTTAATTTATTGTTACATTCAACAAACAAACTTGCCTGTAAGCATTCATTGGGACTTAATTTTTTTTCGCAGTATATTTTTTCTTCCCAATTTAATTCATGTTCCTTTGTAGAAGGCAAAAAACATAATTACTCAAGCTACCCGTAGGGAACCCGAGTCTAGATTTACCTTTTCGTCAATCTATCTTTCTATCTGTCACGTTGCGTTTGGGAAAATTGCCCAGAAGGCATAGTGTTTAGCTTTCCTAAAAAGGTTTTGATCAAAACTTCAAAAGGCTTTCGAACCAAGATTTGTTGAGACTGAGAAGAGTTTCAAACAGTTTTTTCAAGTTTTCTTAGATATTTCTTCCAATGAACTTTTCGCTATGACAGTCTAAGAATACACAAGTTAATGACGGACTGACGGCGAATGTTTGAGTCAACTCAAACATATTTTAATACTTTTTGATTAAAAAATTTACAGGCAACTAGTACTTGCTCTATATACTTAAATATTTTCCATCGATTTGAAATATTTTTCTTCCTCTTACCAACAATTTAGTTTTCTCTGGATTCAATAACAACTGGTTATCAAAATACCAATTACATATTCTTGAGGTCTAGATTTATCCTTGAGATGACTGTTTTTTAAACATGTAAACGGAAAGATGAAAGGAGCTTTGATGTCATCTACATAACAGTGTGGAGAGCAGTGTTACAGCATAGACATGCAATTGTTCACATCAATATTAAAAAGATGTGGACCGAGAATGTTTGCATGAGGTACACCACTGGCCATTTGCAGCGGGTATGACACGGTAACAATTCTTACGACTTGATACCTAGATTTCAAATAACCAATTTATCACAGACGACGAAGCATCTACTTCCTGAAGTTGACAGGCAGTAGATTGTGATCTATAGAGTCGAAAGCTTTGCCCATAGTAAGAAAAGTGACTGCTGTTAGATGTTTGTTATTGATTGCTTTCATATCCGCTCTTTGACTTACAGATGTTTCCGCTTGGTGCTCTTTTTTGTTTCCGCCCTGGAAGTCATGCAATTCTTCAAAAGAAGGTTATCTGTGAATTGATTATAGGTCACTCTCTCATATACTTTGGAAAGAATAGGCCAGAATGATATTGGCCTGTTGTTGTTGGTTACTTTGTGATTGCCACTTTTTGGTATCGGCTTCAACTCAGCGATCTTCCACGCTCTTGGAAAACTTTGAGTGAGAAGAAAGGTGTTTATATTTCACATAGTATATAGTGAAATAGCCGGAAGGCAGTGCTTGATTACCTGTAACGGAATTTACCGATCCCATGCACTTTGTTTGAGGCCATGTAAGTGACAATAGCTTCAACCTGTTACCACAAGTGTCCCAAGGTGTTTTGGCCAGGATTGTAGTTCTCATTTACCTACCCCGGGAGGATGGATAGCAGAGTTGGCCTACAGTAGGCGGAAAAGAAGACCACGCAAATACTCAAGTTTTGGCAAAGTGCCATGATTGTTCTGGGGACCCTGTTGTTGGAAAGCAGAAATCTTATCAACTGCGCCAACCATGTCTTCAAATTAAGGGAGTGACAGAACTTATTCAGCATAATGAGATATTGCGAAGCCTGAATATTGTGTGAATCATGATTGATTTCAAGTTTCTGACTTAAATTTTAATCCAGAGTTAATATAATCCATTCTCGAAGATGCTCGATAGACTGCTTTGCACTTCCATTTTATAAGTGTTGCGAACACACACACCAATTCCACCAAAAAAAACTTTGTGACAAGCCTTTACCTCTCAATCAAGTTGGTAAAAAATTATATCAAAGTCAGCTAAGTGTCTCACTATGTTAGAGCATCAAATTCGTTCCTTATTTTGCTGTCCTTTATAAAAATTATAATGCGTCTTGTTCTTCAGCAAGTGAACATTTAAGTGCCCAGTTTTTATTTCATACTCTTGAAGTTTAAATTTCTCGCCAGTCACAATTTTCAATAGACAAAACGACACCAAAAACTTGACTGCTGAGCCTGCAATCCCACTAAAAAATTTGGTTTGGTGAAGCACATTTCGACATGTCTGCCATGTGGATCTCATGTGATTGAATACTGATTGAAAACATTAGAGTTTGTCCCAAGGCATTTGATAAACCAACTAGTAAAAACGTAAAGCGCTATCTGCCACAAAATCTATGGACAAAAGTGATGCGCCTTATTCTAAAGCATTTTGACATTATCACGTAATTTGTTGTTTTGTTGGTGTTATGTAGGGAAAATTTAGGTATTTTTAGCTAACTTGAACTGAAGTGATTTAAAAACATATTTTAATACTTTTTAATTAAAAAATTTACTTGGAGTACTGTCTCAGATAAAATTTGTTGTCCACCCCTTCAGGCTATTCCTCTCATAATGGATGGCAAAGACGTAGTGGCCATGGCTAGGACAGGTACAGTACAACATGTTTTATAAAGGATGCCAGTTATTTTGCCCCTGGTTGCTTCAACTCACTTCTTCGGTTTTAGCACCATGGTTACGTTGTTTCACCCACACATAAGTTGTTGTGCCCCACTTATGAATTTATACTCGTTACATAGTGCACAGGTAGTCCAGATTTATAATGAGTAATATATTATAGAAATATAAGGAATGTGTGGAGTTTTGATAGTACTATATTTTTATATTTTAATGCAAATGTAAGATTTGAGAAAAGACACTCATCTTGTCTTGGTGTTTGCAGTAATCCCCTGAGCCAGTTTTGAAATAATTCTGTTGAACTTTTTTTTATTCAAGTTAGCCTATATAAAATAAAGCAAAGGTTTAAAACAAACTGTCATTAGCGGGCTTCAATCTTCCAAACTATTTGCCTGATAATTCCTTGATAATTGTTTCCAGGTCAAAATATCCCTCGTAGAGCTTCGGAGTGATAATTATATAAGGCACGTGAATATCTTAACTGAGTCGATTTTAAGTTTAATGTAAAGCAAGAATTTCTTAATGAGTTTCACTGTTTGGATTTTCAAAGTGTCAAAAACAGCTGTAATCAGTCCACGTTGACCAATTTTTGAACTGTTTTTAAAATTTTTTCGAGAGAGCCTGGAACAAGCACAATTAATCTCATGGTGATGAAGTCGGAAAATCATACTGTACAATCAAACCGTGACTCCCCCATAGAAAAATGAATCAAAGCATTTCCGTTATTGCTTTTGTTCTGTCGGCCATAAGACGGAAATGTTTTATCGCAAGCAATTATAATGTACTGTCAATCCCACGTGCATCCTGCTCTGCGCATAAAAACAACGCCAAAAATTTTGGAATTTTCAAGATTTTTATTTTACAAAGCAACACTTTGCATGAAATACAAATTCAACTTTCTCCATAGGAGTTTTTGTGATTATGAAAGAAGAAACCAATAAACAAATGTATGTTTTCATATCAATGAAAAATTAAATTTTCGTTTCCATGAAACTAATATTTAGACAAAAGCCATTTATTAAACAATTTAAAAATAATTTATCTTTGAAACTATCTACATTCTAACTTTAGTTGTTTTCAAGTTGTTTTAACAAAAATTTGCTGTAATTAGCTTTAGTATTCATCAGTTCACTCTAAAAAAAGCCAGTAGTTCCATTCTCATAGTTGATGTGTTCGAAATTAAAACAAAAAGAAAACAAAAAAGACTGTTAAAGTATAAGATGGTAAGTAAAAAATAAAAAAATGTGACAAAAGAAGAAATTTATTTATGAGTGGAGTAGCGGGTAGAGTTGTAGATTGAGTAGTGGATGGAGTAGTGGGTTGAGTAGTGGGTGGAGTATTGGATGGAGTAGTGGATGGAGTAGTGGGTGGAGTATTGGATGGAGTAGTGGATAGAGTAGTGGGTGCGGTAGTGGTGGAGTAGTGGGTGGAGTAATGGGTGGCGTATTGGATGGAGTAGCGGATGGAGTAGTGGCTTGAGTAGTGGATGGAGTAGTGGGTGGAGTAGTGGATGGAGTAGTGGGTGGAGTAGTGGGTGGGGTAGAGGGTGGAGTAGTGCATGGAGTAGTGCATGGAGTTGTGGGTGAAGTAGTGTATGGAGTTGTGGGTGGAGTAGTGGATGGAGTTGTGGGTGGAGTAGTGGTGGAGTAGTGGGTTGAGTAGTGGATGGAGTAGTGGGTGGAGTAGTGGGTGGGGTAGTGGTGGAGTAGTGGGTTGAGTAGTGGGTGGAGTAATGCATGGAGTTGTGGGTGGAGTAGTGGTAGAGTAGTGCATGGAGTTGTGGGTGGAGTAGTGCATGGAGTAGTGGAGTAGTGATTTGAGAAGTGGATGGAGTAGTGGTGGAGTAGTGGATGGAGTAGTGGGTGGAGTAGTGGGTGGAGTAGTGGATGGAGTAGTGGGTGGAGTAGTGCATGGAGTAGTGGAGTAGTGATTTGAGAAGTGGATGGAGTAGTGGATGGAGTAGTGGGTGGAGTAGTGGGTGGGGTAGAGGGTGGAGTAGTGCATGGAGTAGTGCATGGAGTTGTGGGTGAAGTAGTGTATGGAGTTGTGGGTGGAGTAGTGGATGGAGTTGTGGGTGGAGTAGTGGTGGAGTAGTGGGTTGAGTAGTGGATGGAGTAGTGGGTGGAGTAGTGGGTGGGGTAGTGGTGGAGTAGTGGGTTGAGTAGTGGGTGGAGTAATGCATGGAGTTGTGGGTGGAGTAGTGGTAGAGTAGTGCATGGAGTTGTGGGTGGAGTAGTGCATGGAGTAGTGGAGTAGTGATTTGAGAAGTGGATGGAGTAGTGGTGGAGTAGTGGATGGAGTAGTGGGTGGAGTAGTGGGTGGAGTAGTGGATGGAGTAGTGGATAGGGTAGTGGGTCGAAAATGAGGAAGTCTTAAATTTCACAGATTTTGTTAAAACTTTGGTTATACCCGTAAAATAAAAGACTTTTTCAAGCTGCTTATACAAAAATTAAACTAGTTTCAAAAACCAAAGCTGATTTAAAAATTTCAATATAGAAGTATAAAGCAAATTACATACACTGTATGTGAAGTAAATGGTTTAAAGAAAGTGTTTTTTTAAAGTTGAAATCAAATATGTGTTGCAATAGTGACTTAGAAATTTATAGCCTAGAGGAAAGAATACTCAGCCGAAGATGTTAAAAAAACTGGCACAAAAAGTTTCTATAGAGACCAAAGCGTTTATTGAATAATGACGAACTTTGAGAGAAACTTTTTCGAAATCAAAAACAACTATTCCAGAATAATTACTAAAATGGTAAAAAGTTTAAAAAATTTTTTAAATTTAAAAACAAACGTTTTCGACTTTTAAGTCATATTTTCATCGTGTAACCTGAAGATGACTTAGAAATCGACAACGTTTTTTTTTTAATTTAAAGAAAATTTAAACCTTTTACCATTTAGTAATTATTTTAACTTTTATTGGCGTTTCGGATGAATACTACTATTCAAGAGTAAAGTACCAAAACAATATTTTCAGCAGCTGATTTTGATATTCAACTTTATAGGGGAAAAAAAGAGACCGTTTTTAAAAGTAAGATTGTTACCATAAATACCAACATTTCGCCTTTCTTTCTAACACATTTTGAAAATGTTACAAGATATTTTTACTCGGGCTACCTGTGGTAGGCTGAGTTTAGGATTGGGCTTGCAATCTATCTATCCATCCATCCATCCATCCATCCATCCATCCATCCGTCCATCCATCCATCCATCCATCCATCCATCCATCCATCCATCCATCCATCCATCCATACATACATACATCATGGGCGGCGGAAGCAAAAAATTATTAGGGGGGCATAAT
>JAOBRB020507135.1:0-17294 GCA_027575285.2 Zoanthus pulchellus | reverse complement strand
GTGCACGCTGCTTGCAGTAACCTGAGTACGTCCGTCGTGGTAGGGTGCACGCTGCTTGCAGTAACCTGAGTACGTCCGTCGTGGTAGGGTGCACGCTGCTTGCAGTAAAAAATGGCGCTAAAAACGCCGTTCTCGATCCAATCTACTTTCGGAGAATTAACCTCCATCATGAAGAAATAATCCTGTGATTAAGCTTTCCGTTTTCGACAAACGGATACTCCGAGCAGTGAGTTGCAACTGGGGCAGGCCTTCCTCACTTTGCATAAAATGTAGTGCAAAAATGGCTATTGTTTTTAATCCTCCAGCGTGCTTTGCGCGGTTGGTTCTATTTAGTGTCTTGATCCACATTGTATTAGTATAGGAAATACTACTTTTGCTCCCGAAGAATTAATGAAAAATACCGCGCGTATAATTTGCTGAAAGTGAATTAATATCACGAGTGCGAAATTTCCTTGTAATTTCATATCTACATAAAATACTTGACTCTTTACAATGAAAAACCTTTATATTGCTACAACAAAAGTCAAGTCTTGTAGAAAATGTACACACACCGCAACACCCTCCAGGGTAGATTCATGCAATTAATTAATGACACGCGTAGTATTAATTAATCGCATGTATTAAGAAAACTTTCCATGCTCGCCAACCAATCAGAATCGAGAATTTTATGTAGATATGATATTATAATAATTACCAAACTGGTTTCTTTGTTTTCAAGGAATCTTAACCAACTAATTTTGGTCAGAATTATAGTTTTACTTGCACGCGGACTCAATGAGTCGTCCCATCGAGACTTTTTCATTCATCTTCTCTACATTCTGACACCAAGGTACTCTGATATTTAAAGAAAAAACTTATATCCTTTACGAGTTTAGTGGCCCATGGAGCCGGCGCTGATCGAAGAAACACAACTCCATTGTGCAACTAATTTAATAACTTACCATTAACCCACTCAGACACTGTGTTCAGTAAGTGTGACTTGAACTCATCGTCAAAGAGACTGTATGATCTGGGAAACACTTCACAGTAAGCTGAATAAACAGCCTGGGCTAGGCAATCACCATAGTACTGCAAGGCAATAAATTTCACATGTATGTCATATACAAATACACTAGTTATAGCTAGTTATAGTGTCACCGAGCAAGACAAAAGCATGGGGATGACAGAACTTAGATGTGCTCTCATTTTATTCATTTAGAGAAACAAAAATCAACTAAACTAGAAAAGCACTCAGAGAGCGCAGACCTCCGCCAAGCATTTTGTGATCTCGACGCAACATCAGTCACAACACTGGAATTTGCACGTGCAGTACGAGTTTTACTACAATTGTAAATTACAATTGCAGCCATACAATTGTAAATGACGCTAAGGCAGCGTTTTTACACGTAGCCGGCTATTTTTGTAAACGTATACATCTTTTTATGCGTTTAGGCCAAGTGTTTACACGTAAATGTCTATTTAGCCGGCTGTTTTCGAAAACTCTTCTCAAAGTGACTATTTTTGAAAACGCTGGCTATACGTTTACGTGTAAACGGTTGAGGCCGGATATTTTTGTAAACGCTTACGTCAGTGCTAGTGTCCAGGCAGAAAAATGGCGCACAGAGTCTATTGTGATCGCAGGCTCAGTGACTAGGTGCATGCTCTTTAGCTAATCTAAAAATTATAATTTAATATGTCGATTACCGTTTACGTGTAAACGGTCGAAAACGGATAAAAATAAACCGGATAAAAATATAGCCGTCTACGTGTAAACGCTACCTAAGTGTTCTTGTGTGTAAATGCGCTGAGCGTGGTTATATGCTTGTAAATTCAAAGTGATCACAGATCCAGGATTTCTTGCGGATAACCCTTAGAATTTAATCAGTTCTTCCCTATCCCATATCTGACAATATCTGATAATTCATCAAAGTCCGTCCCTAACTTTTTGAGTTATGTTGATAACTAACCAGCAAACAAACAAACAAACTAACTAACTAACAAACAAACTAATTAACTAACTAACTAACTGACTAACTTACAAACTAACTAACTAACTAACTAACTGACTGACTAACTTACAAACTAACTAACTAACTAACTAACTGACTGACTAACTAACTAACTGACTGACTAACTAACAAACAAACTAACTAACTAACTGACTAACTGACTGACTAACTAACTAACTAACTGACTAACTTACAAACTAACTAACTAACTAACTAACTGACTGACTAACTAACTAACTGACTGACTAACTAACTAACTAACTAACTAACTAACTAACTAACTGACTGACTGACTAACTAACTAACTAACTGACTGACTAACTAACTAACTAACTGACTGACTAACTAACTAACTGACTGACTACTAACTAACTAACTAACTGACAAACTAACTAACTAACTAACTGTTCTTCCCTATCCCATATCTGACAATATCTGATAATTCATCAAAGTCCGTCCCTAACTTTTTGAGTTATGTTGATAACTAACCAGCAAACAAACTAACTAACTAACAAACAAACTAATTAACTAACTAACTAACTAACTAACTGACTAACTTACAAACTAACTAACTAACTAACTAACTAACTAACTAACTGACTAACTAACTAACTGACTGACTGACTAACTAACTAACTAACTAACTGACTGACTAACTAACTAACTAACTAACTAACTGACTGACTGACTAACTAACTAACTGACTGACTGACTAACTAACTAACTAACTGACTGACTAACTAACTAACTGACTGACTAACTAACTGACTGACTAACTAACTAACTAACTAACTAACTGACTAACTAACTAACTAACTGACTGACTAACTAACTAACTGACTGACTAACTAACTAACTGACTAACTAACTAACTAACTGACTGACTAACTAACTAACTGACTGACTGACTGACTGACTGACTAACTAACTAACTAACTAACTGACTGACTAACTAACTAACTAACTAACTGACTAACTAACTAACTAACTAACTGACTGACTAACTAACTAACTAACTAACTGACTAACTAACTAACTAACTAACTAACTAACTAACAAACTAACTAACTGACTAACTAACTAACTAACTAACTAACTAACTAACAAACTAACTAACTAACTAACTAACAAACAAACTAACTAACTGACTAACTAACTAACTAACAAACTAACTAACTAACTAACTAACTAACTAACTAACTGACTAACTAACTAACTAACTAACAAACTAACTAACTAACTGACTAACTGACTAACTGACTAACTAACTAACTAACTAACTAACTAACTAACTGACTAACTAACTAACTAACTGACTAACTAACTAACTAACTGACTAACTAACTAACTAACTAACTGACTAACTGACTAACTAACTAACTAACTAACTGACTAACTGACTAACTAACTAACTAACTAACAAACTAACTAACTGACTAACTGACTAACTAACTAACTAACTAACAAACAAACTAACTAACTAACTAACTAACAAACAAACTAACTAACTAACTGACTAACTAACTAACTAACTAACTAACTAACTAACTAACAAACTAACTAACTAACTAACTAACTAACTAACTAACAATCAAACTAACTAACTAACTAACAAACAAACTAACTAACTAACAAACTAACTAACCCCGGCAAAAACATAACCTCCTTGGCGGATGTAAATATCTCAGCATCTGTTTTTCTGGTAAAAGCCCATACGAACATACACCCTTTACCGTAACATTTTGTTTGACATATGTTGAATTGTTTCTCTTTATAAAACGACAATCTTGTTTTGTAAAATTTCATTGTTAAATAAATCGCCGTTTCATCACCATGCTGCCTTGACGTCACAAGGTTAACTCATTATTATTTGTCCATTGGAAGACAAAAGATTTTATGACATTACAAATCACAACTATCTGGATCACTTGCGGCTTTCTCTGCTTGTATAGGTATTTCGCACGCCTCTGTCACTTCGTCAGCCTCGCGTCTTTGAAAGAGTGTTTCCTTGGCAATTAAAAGCGCTCGAGCTGTAACTAGTACTACTCAAGTCCAACAAAGTTAAAATATCACCGAGCACCTGTAACTCTGAATTACTTGATTCTGATTGGGCAAGAGCAGTGCCATTACTTTGTAAATACGTGCAGAATTATGAATCTTGATGCAATTACATTGTTAAGCCAATAAGCCAATCAAATTAAGGAGGTGGCACGAATTGTCCGTGAATACATGAATTGTCACAAGCGAATAAGCCAATCAAAATGTTCACGTTTCTATGACAACGATAGAGGTGTAAATTGCCACGTTGTCATGTTTTGCTTTTCCACAGACATTTTATAAATCTTATCAAATGTAGATGAATAACAAATATCATCAAACCTTTTAGTCATTCAAGACGGAATTAATAAAGACTTGAAATGTCAATGACACTAAAAATGACACTAAAAATGACACTAAAATACAATAACAGCTAACCATACATACATATATATACATTCATTTGAACTTTAAAATATTTTCTAAAAAAAAATTGTTTAACTTTCATTTTAATGTTTCTGAGTTCAGTAGGAAGCTTGTTTCACAATTTAGGAGCAAAATAACAATATGCATTTGTTTTTTCAAGAAACAGTTCTCGGCAGGGACAAAGAGACACTTTCCTGACAGCGAAGAAAAGTTCACTTTGATTAGTACGCAATTATGAGTCAATTTTATAAAGCCGTGTAATCGTGAAATTTCAGAAGCTCATGACAGTATCTGGACAGACATAACAAAAATTCTGCTGAAAAACAAATAAAAATAAAGAGGAATGAACCTATATCGGTGCACTGTAAAATAATATTGATCTCTTTGATTTTTACCTGAAAGAAACTATCCTTGTACTCATGGCTCACACCGAAAAACAGAGCAACAAAGCTGTCAGCTATTCGACTGAAAAGACCATCCTGTGCCTGTTTGTTGCCACGCTGGAAAAGGAAGAACAAACATGCAGGCTAGAGAGTTATTGATTCCAAATGTTAGTGAAAATAGATTTGGGAAATCAAAGAAGTAATGGAATAGGTATAATCGAAGAGTCAAACAGTGTTCTGGACCATGACAAACACCTGATATACAGTGCAAAAGTCGTAAGTGGTAGGTCAAACACTATAGATGGCTAAGTACAGCTATAAGTTAAATCTGGAAACAAAATAGCAGGTTCAGTTTGCAGTTCCTGCATCGTTTATTTTTATTATTTAAACAAAAAGTAGCACTAATTAGTGGGCGGACGTGGTTGGCGCAGTTGGTAAGATCTCTGCTTTCCATCCACAAGGTCCCCAGGTCGATCCCCAACAGTTTGCCGAGATTCAAATATTTGTGTGACCTTTCCGCTTAAGCCAAAGTTCTCAGCTTTCCATCCTTCCGGGGTAGGTAAATGAGTACCAGCGTTTGCTGGGACCTAACCTGCGATGGATTAACCTCCTATTTGGAACGCAGTGTAATAATCTTCGGATGTCACTAGCAATGAACATACGATAGAGTTGATTCAAATACGTCACTAGCATTCCAGTACACAAGATACATGCGATCAGCAAGAACTGTTAGAAAAGTATGTAAAAGTGTAATAGTTCTCACTACAGCTGCCCCCGCCTTTACTAAGATGTAATATTTTGTATGGTCATTAAACCCGTGAAATAGTTACTGGGACGCTAAAGAACGTCCAAGACAAAATTAACAGGAAATGTGTAATTCTTTTTTAGTTTCACAGAAAGGTGTATCAAATTTTTTTGCGTAACCAAGGCTAATGTTTGTCAAAACTGAATTTAATTTTTGGAATTGCAACTTCTAATATTTGCATCTAGCAGAGTTTGGGATCGAGTCTGTTAACCTCGTGTAATAGCGATTTGTGTCTAACAAGTCAAGTTTTGTACCGAACAATTAAATCCGATTATAATTTATTATCGTTATAATCAAATGAATAACAGTAAACCGAGTTATTTACTCAAAGCAAGCTATTAATGAGTTATTTATTTACCTTTTTTTCGGTTTGAAAGCTTTTATATCTTGACCTCGTGGTAAGCTAAAAAATTACCCGATACGACTATGCGCGCCTAGTGTCTTGAAAACGGGATCATTTGGCCTACTATGTGAACATGTAATTTTATTCCATTCAAATCCATATATGTACACGCGCGGGGACTACTAGGTTGCCTCCTCGGGTTTTGGTTTTGGCCCCCTGCGGGGGTGATTATGTTTTATTGCGTTTACTTTAGCTCTATTTATTCTTGTCCTTTTACAGTAACAGTACAAATTTATTAATGGGTGACACTACATTAAATGTCCAAAACAGAACTGCATTGTTAGAATAACAAAATTGTTTACCTGCAGCACTCGCTTTCTGTTTAGAAATTAGAAACTAGTAATAACCAAAGGTTAGGAAAGTGCGGGCGAGAGCTATGCATAAGCGTCTTTACAGAGGTAATGACTCTATTCTGAAACAGTGCTTTGTGTTCATTTTCTGTTGTGGGCATTCATATTTTTGGCCCTATGGAAAAGGGTTGCATTGTGTGGTCAATGGTTTGGCTATAAGGCAAATAAAGGCACCTTTAGAGTGGTTTTACTAAACTTGTGAAACAGTAGCAACAGTTTAACATTCCTTTAGACAACAGTTCTACTTTGTGTGAAGTTTGACATTTGTTCAGATTTGTTTGTTGTCGTTTCACGTTGTAAATAAAAGCACTCTTAGGTACAAAACGAACATACTGACTGAGTCAATGTGAATTGATCAATTTATTACAACAATAAGTTATTTAAAATTGCATTGGAAGTACAATGATCATTTAGAATGTGAACGTGGATGTTTTATGTTTGTATTTGTCTCCTTCTCTTTGTTTACTCTAGTTAAGAATATTATACCAGAGAATAAAATATGAAAGTGAAACGAGATATTGTTACCTAAACTCATTCATTCAAACTAAGTGGCATTATCTGTTAAAAACGCAAACTATGTTTTTTAATAAAACTGAAACCACTGTATTGTATGTAACGTTTTTGCATACGATGTAGATCAAAGAAAGCACACGCACTAAATGTTTATGTTAAAGCTGGAACTGAAACTCATTTACCGTAAATGAGTTTCAGTTCCAGTTCTAACATAAACATTTAGTGCGAGTGCTTTCTTTGATCTACATCGTATGCAAAAACGTAACATACAATACAGTGGTTTATGCAATGTTGTAGTAATTAGTCACATCTGTATAGAAACTGAGTCTGAATAAAATTTAAACAAAATCACTGTACTGTTTTTTTTTCTGTTGACTTGATCAATGAAAAAACATGCCCCAAACTCTAAACTGTAACTATAACTTATAACGGAATGCTAATTGTTATTCACATTTATGCGAGTGACTTGATGTTCATGTTAAGACTGAATCAATAACATTTGTATCATTTGTTACTATTTGTGATGTTCGTTCAAGTGGTTCAGGCTTTACAATGTCTTTTACATAATTGGATGATCCATTCACTTAGCATTGTGACATTTTCTACTGAAAGTAGAGCTTCTGATATTTGATCGGATGTTAATAGGTTTGATTGTTGCTTGTTATTGAAGATGCATGAGCTGTACGTGATTCTTCAGCCAACTAGACGGGTTCTACGTGATAAAATTGCGTTCGCGTCCTTTCATTTCATTGGCAGGGGAAAAAATTTCTCGGACCACGATTTCTGCAAATATCGAGTCAGTGCAAAGCTATATAACTGGCGCGCATGCGTTTATAATCAATGTTGAGATTAAGATTGCGGGCTCCGCTGGTCGCCCGCAATAACTATTGTATACCAAAATACTATCGCATTTCTTTACCTGAAACTTCTCGAGGAAAAACCACCAAAAGGTGTCCTGAAAAAAAAGCGCATTTCGAAAATTACAGACAAATAATTACTCGAAACTCCAAATTACTTTCAGTTACATTTAAGCTTATAACACAAGAAAAGAAACACTTTCTACCAAACTATTTATTTATTCTGCCATTTGAACTCTATTTTAAAGTTTTGGCTAGAAAATTCATTTTACCAAATCAGAAATTGTTTATGATTAGTGTAAGCTTACACTACAAAGTCACAGTGAAATTCAGATTAATTTGTTACAAAATAAAAAATGTTAAGGAACTACATACTCTGCAAGAAAACATAATAAATTTTACCTAAAATACTAAAAAGCGCATTATACTTTTAAAATAAGTTAGGTAGTGCATATCATTTTTGCAGTTAAAAGATAGTAACTGAAGGCATTGCAATTGCAAGTGATACACTGCATATTGTTATTGACAAGATTTTCGAGTTCAGTGGCCCGAAATCAGCCGATTGTAACTTTCTAATCAGCGAGGGTTTTTAAAAATTCTGTCTCGGTCTGAAATTAATCCCTCGATCAATGGAGTTAACAAACGCCATCTTTGTTCTGAGCAACCAGGCCTTAGTGGCCATATCTTCACCGGCCTCCTCCCCTGCTAAGTGTAAATTTGTTAATTTTCAATTTTTCAATTTCCGTGTTTTCAAAAAGTTGAAAATTGAAAGATCGTTGTTTAAATCTATTGTTACAAGAAGGTGAAAATGCCGAACAAAGCCACTTAAAGCTTGAAATCAACTTTTAAGTTGAATTAAAACTTAGAAATGATATCTTGCAAACTGTTTTTCGAGCAATTTTAAAAAAAAATTGAAACTCGCTCGGGTTTTTTGCGCATTTATTACAATGAAAAATTGAAAAAAGTGAACGCATCTAGTATTAGTGTCCTGTTAGTACTCATCATGATCTTCTATTACGTCGAGTCAAGGTGAGCAGACGCAAGTGAACGCATCTAGTATTAGTGTCCTGTTATAGCACTCATCATGATCTTCTATTACGTCGAGTCAAGGTGAGCAGACGCAACTGACCGCATCTAGTATCAGTGTCCTGTTAGTACTCATCATGATCTTCTATTACGCCGTGTCAAGGTGAGCAGACGAAAGTGAACGCATCTAGTATTAGTGTCCTGTTATAGCACTCATCATGATCTTCTATTACGTCGAGTCAAGGTGAGCAGACGCAACTGACCGCATCTAGTATTAGTGTCCTGTTAGTACTCATCATGATCTTCTATTACGCCGTGTAAAGGTGAGCAGACGAAAGTGAACGCATCTAGTATTAGTGTCCTGTTATAGTACTCATCATGATCTTCTATTACGTCGAGTCAAGGTGAGCAGACGCAAGTGAACGCATCTAGTATTAGTGTCCTGTTAGTACTCATCATGATCTACTATTACGCCGCGTCAAGGTGAGCAGACGAAAGTGAACGCACCTAGTATTAGTGTCCTGTTAATACTCATCATGATCTTCTATTACGTCGAGTGAAGGTGAGCAGAAGAAAGTGAACGAACCTAGTATTAGTATCCTGTTATAGTACTCATCACGATCTTCTATTACGCCGTGTCAAGGTGAGCAGACGAAAATGAACGCATCTAGTATTAGTGTCCTGTTATAGTACTCATCACGATCTTCTATTACGCCGTGTCAAGGTGAGCAGACGAAAATGAACGCATCTAGTATTAGTGTCCTGTTAGTACTCATCATGATCTTCTATTACTCCGTGTCAAGGTGAGTAGAAGAAGGTGAAAGCATCTAGTAACAGTAACATCCTGGGGAAAAATCATCATTTTCTACTATGCCGGGCCAAGATGAGTAAAAGAAGTTGAAAGCATCTCGTAATAATGTCGTAAGAAGGGAACAAAAAAGCAGTTTGTAATTTAGTCTTCTATTACTACTTATTACAGGCACTCTGGAGTTCCGCGAGAAAAAATATAAAATTCCGCGGAATTTTTCTGCCTAATTTTGCGGACAAAAGTAGATATCTGTGGGGAAAAATCAAAATTTCGCCGGCAAAAATAACTAATTTATGCAGCAATAAACTGAAGGTTTATTTCAGAAAGTTCATATAAATAGCAGCAAACTTCATTTTATCAGGCTAACAATTGACACAGTGTTATTCAACATATATAAGCAGGCAAAAGAATTTTTAATAATTTTATGCTAAAACATGATATGCCGTTTGTCAATATTTTGTGGACATGCACTTAGCTTACTCACAGGTAGCGTATTTGAACAAGTAAGCGCCTATGCTCGAGTGAGCGCCAATTCTTTTTCAGACGAAAACTCTTGCACTTAGGTGTTTTTTTAAATATATACATTGCAAATTCTCATGAAGACAAGTATTTACTAAATACGATGAGAAAAAACTGTACTCATTGGTGTAAAAATAATTTATGCCTTTTAAAAAGGTAAAATGGAAGAAAGCTGCACTTAAATGTCGCATGGCGTACTCTAAAATTGTATTTAATGTGTAAATAATTTTGCTCAGAAAACACAACAAATCACGTGCTCAGGCATAAGCACAATTAAACATGTTTTTACGGCGATGTACAGGACCTTTGCTTCCATTTTATGTATCAAAATATCTCATTTCTAATGGGGAGATTTTGAATCTAAGTAAGTTATACACAAGTACATGACAGCAAGTTGTAATATAATGCTTGCCCGAGACAAATTTCCACGATTTGAACACGATCCCGCGATTCTTCAGAGATTCGGCGAATTTCTGCGAAAGTGTGGAAGCGCGGAATTCGAGAATGCCTTTAAGCACTTATTCTGATCTGATGAAAGATAAAAACATCTTCTAATGATTCTCCTGTAAGTACTTAATTGATACCAAATACTCTGCTGAGTCGAGGTAAGAAAGGAAGAATGAAGGCTTCTAGTAGACGTCTCCTGTAAAAACTTGTGATCTTTTACTAACTTCAGTAGAGTCACTCTAGGTTTGAGATAATTGCTAACTAGTATCGAGCACCAGTAACAAACCTGTAATACAGCTACTGATCCCTCGGAAAGAAAAAGTTTTTTCCACACTGTGCGAAACGGTTTCTGTGGAAAAAGTTATGTCGATAAAGATATGTCAATGAGTATCTCAGAGTCTGGGAGACCATAGCTAAGATTTCGTTGTTTTTCAACAACAACAACAACAATTTTGTTACCACTCAATAATTAATATAACACTAATTACATGAAGACAAAGTTTACAAATGTAAGTGCAGGCCACCTGTATATAACCATAAGGGATAATGGAGACAGGTAGCCTTAAACAATAATATCAAAAATAGGTAAGCTCCAGTCAGGAGTATAGAATATAAATTTTATTAAATGTTGTTTATGGAAATTTTTTTTACAAAAATACAAAAGTAAAGACAATAATACAAAGAAACAAAAAGGAACAAGATCAACATAACAAAATAAAGTAAGCGACGGAGGAAAGAAAAAAAAGTAGGTAAAATAAATACTTCCTTATACATTAGGGGAGAACAAGTGTAATATATTACGATTGATTGACATTGATTGATTGATGATTGACTGATTGATTGATTGACTGGGAGTGAGACATGGTGTTTGAGGGAGAATGAGATGGAAAATTTGAGAAGAACCAAGAGAGCGATGGTGAGAGCAATGTGTGGTGCGAAACTGGTGGAGAGAATGAGGTCAGAAGACCTAATGCAGATGTTGGGATTGAAGGAAACAGTGGATCAGATGGCAAAGGCGAATGGAGTGAGATGGTACGGACATGTGTTAAGGAGCCTGGATGATGGCCATGTTTTGAGGAGGCAGTGGAGTTTGAAGTGAAGGGAAAGAGGAAGCGAGGACGACCAAGGAAGACATGGAGATCGCAGGTGGAGAAGGAGAGTACTTAGGAGTGTTGGTTTGAAGAAGGATGCAATGAATCGAGCGAGATGGGAGTGGGAGTTGCTGGCAGAGTGGGATAAATCCGGCCATCCTCGTTTACGGGGATAAAACCGGATCAAAACTGGATTGATTGATTGGTTGATTGATTGATTGATTGATTGATTAATTGATTGATTGATTGATTGATTGATATTGATTGAGTAAATTAATATTCAGATAAGAAGTGTAATTTTAGTTTTGATTTAATAGTTTTAAAAGGTACTGAGAGATTTTATTTCTTCGTCTGCTGAGTCCCAGAGAGCGAAAGTTTTGCAGTCCAAAGTTTGTACAAACAAGAGGCAGAGTATAATAAGTAGTTTTTGTAGCAAATCAAGTGTTATATTGGTGCTGATGTTTCACAAGACTGAAAAACTCATTAAATGCTTTGGAAAGACGGTTATTATAATATTGGTGCATAAATATAATTGTGTAGAGTTTAACTATATCTTGCAATTTCAGTAAGTGTATTTTCTTAATAATTGGTTAAGTGTGAGATTGAAAATGAGAAAAAGTATTAATTAATGCTAACAATTTTTTTCTGTAGACTTATTAAAGAATTTAAGTTAGTTTTGTAGTTATTGCCCCATATTATATCATACGTGATGAATGGGAAAATTAGAGCATATTAAATCTGAATCAGTAAATTACAAGAAATATAGTGGCGAAGTTTTGAATGAATACCGATACTTCTTGCAATTGTCTATTAAATTTCCGTGTCAAATTACAATCGATAAATGCGCTTAGATACCTAAAATATTTTTTCTTCTAGATACTTATTGCAGATATTTTGAGATTAACGGGAAAGCGTTTTTTTTCTGGCGTGGGTGAAAAGTAGCAAAATTAGATTTTTCAACATTCAAAGAAAGCTTGTTGATATTAATTAGTTCGTTATTTAGTGTTTCTTCAAGGGAATGAAGGTTTTTGTGCGAGCAGAACAGATTATAATCGTCTAAAAATAAATAAAATACAATTCCTTCACCAGAAGTTCTAATTGAAGTCGTTTATGTATAAAGGAAGCAATAAAGGTCACAAAACATATTTTAAATTTTGATTTCGGTAGCATAAAATAGAGCGAAGCTATTTAGCGGAGACTTGCAATGAAACGATTCAAATGATACAGTACTTTAGATTTTGGGATAGCACTAGCCAGATTATTTCTAGCTAGATTATGTTGGCAAAATATTCATTAAATTCCTCAGCTAATTTCTGGGTATCAGAAAAGTTATTTTCAACTATCTTTCTTATAGTATATAGGAAAGGGACAGGGATTTGTCTTTTTTGTTGATATTAGCTGCTTGATACCAAAATTTCCATGTTTCTTTAAAATTGTTTGTTTTCGAGACAAAGTAGTTGTGATAATTTTTTTTGCTGATCTTTGTACATCAAGTGCTTTAATTTGTTTCGATAAAATGTATATATTTTTTTAATAGATACTTATAGTTTTTAAATGCGATTTATAAAGAGAGTTTTTAGTCTTTATAAATGGAGTATTTTTATCCATGGCTTAGTAGTTAAGTGTAGCTGACGTTTTGAAACTTTTTTTAGAGGCACATATCTGTCGAAAATGACGCTTGTGTCGGCTTAGTCTAGAAAAACTTCCTCCCAGTTTACAGACTTCACTTCGGTTAGAAATTAATCTGATTCGAATTTTAAATAGTTTCTTCGATAAATATCAGTCATGGAGCTTGAGAATTATTTGAGAACTTAATAATAATTAAAAACATAGAATGATGATCGGTAATATCGCACAAGATGTTCTGCTGAGTTAAAGTAGATATATGATCAATTAAAGTGGCAGAATGATCAGTGATCATAGTAGGCTTGGTCTATATGAGGTTAAAAGAAGTATGTTCCGAGAGTATTGAGAAATACAACTGGACAGTGATGCCAGCTACATGCCATTGGAGCAAATGCATGGCTGTTACCATTTGTCTAAAATTTTTTCAACTTGCAGATTCACTGAAGTTGAAATGCAATTCAGGTTTTCTCAATGGCAAAAAAATGAAACATTGAGAGTTGCAGGCAGTTAGTTGTGTTGCTGTGAAACTATAATTAGGAATATTTATAATTTTTAAAGGAAATACTACAATATTTCAGGGAACTTACGCTACATAATAAATTATTTTTCCTACCACCCAGCCAGAGCACATGACTTTTGTATTAGCGACTCAATTAAACCTTTTGCCAGCTTTGTTTTGTTTTATTTAAAATATTTAGGAACCTATTGAGGTTCCAAGGAGTAGAGGTAATAAGACTTGAGGTCCCTACAAGGATCTTACTCCTGGGCCTACGGTTTAACGTCTCTATCCGAGAAGACGTGAACGTCTAACCATTTGCAGATGTTATAGCAAAAGCAGCAATTTCTCCTCAATTATTTTAAGGTCTGGCCCCGAACTGAACCCGAGACCTCCCTAACAGCAGACTGGCACCTTACCAACTGGGCTAATTATAACCAGACAGCGGTTATATTATATATATGAAACATCAGTAGGTGAATATAAAACACCACAAAATGCTGTTATAACTGTTACTTATAGTGGTAACTAAGGTACTTACAGAAAAATTTTGGGCTTTGGTAACTTTGTTCAGTAACTGTGGGGCTTCAAGCTGGCCAGGAAGTGGTGTCATTTCGGAAGGGAAAAATCCTGGGTAGGATGTGTACTGTGAATAGTTGAAGTTCAATCATATTTTCAAAATTATGTCTCTCAAAAATTAGACACTTGTAAATTCAGCATACATGCACTGTAACAACTTCACAATGGAATAAACATGTCACTCATAAAAATTCAAATATATGCAAACTTGTACTTGATCACATAATATAAATAATATGGACAATCAGGCATTATGTAGTCTAGAGCATGATCAACTAATGATTGAAAGAAATGCTTGCAACAATGATGTAAATTACTGTATTACTACAATTGTGTACAATGCTAGTAGACAACAAAAGTATTTTTGTGGTTACTTTAATGATCGAGCCCCATTGCTTTATAGTAAGTAACATGAATTAAGTCTGGACCTCACATGAAAGGGGTGGTAATCATGAGAATCACACACTTGCGATGATATCATGAGGGAAGATGAGTTGGTAATGAGAATGAAGCAGCTATAGTTTACTTGACATCAAATTTTACATTATACAGAAGCAGGCCTCTCACTGAGAGACGTGCAATCGCACACGCACGCCTTGGCACACGCCTAGATCATACAAGGCATGTGATCAATCGCACGCCTAAATTGAGGTTGCTTAACTTTTTTTAAAAAAAAACGTAAGACAGTTTTTACTTCATGATCTCACTTTTTTATAGTATTTACTCTTTGGGAAGCACATTGTATCTGTCAAACCTCATTTCTTTCCTCATTTCTCTTCAAGTTCTTTCAACTTTGCAAAAAAAACGCACAGCAGTCCAGACAGGTATAAGGATAGATAAATTTTTAATGTAAATTTCAAGTTGTTTCACAAAACGTAAACACAAAAATCAGAAGTCAGAATGTTTATCTAAAGATACGATAAATTTTGTCGCCAATCAATATCACTTCAAAAAAGCTGATTTGACAAAATCCTCTAAAACTACGTTTTAAAATCAGACTTAGAAAACCTTTCGAAGTTGTATCAATCTGCCACAACACAAACAACTAAGTAATGAGCGGAAACTATACTAAAACGTTTCATTCAAAGGTAAGTTTTCTAAGAACGAGAAAATATAGTTTCCTTGACTTATTCACTTTCAAATGAGAATTTCGTACGGACTGACGGAGATTCAGTGGCAATTTGTTATTTTATAAACAACTATTAAAATCCATCGTTTCCACCGCCGTTCAAGTTTTAATTTTAACTTTAAAATTATATACTATTAGTTATTGTTATGTATTACCTGAACACTTTTCATTCGATTTGTCTGTTGGTCATCACCTCCACCAAACTAATAATAAACAAATTGATATTAAATATTAAAATGATTCAATTTAATCAAATTAATGTAAACTGATATTAATGAATTTATAAAAACTCTCCAATAATCATATAATATTAAACATCTCTTTTATGATGTGATTATTTAAAGGTGATGTAATAACTTTTTTTATTTCAAATTTTAGAAAACAATTTTATGCAGTAGTATTTGTTGTCAGTATTAGTGTTATTAGTAAAAGTTGAAGTAATAATAGTAGTTCTGGTAGTTACACTCCATTAGAGAATGAATCTTGGTAATTTCGTTTAATTTGCAACCTGTGCAAACGAGGGAGGCCAGATCTAGATTTACCCCACTGTGGCAGCAATTTCTCCTATAGCTACCTCCAACTCTCCATTTTGCTCGATTCAATGCATCATCCTCCTTCTTTAAGCAAACATTCTTGCTCTCCTTCTTCACTTGCATTTTCCATGACTTTGTCACCCTCGGTAATTAATGCTGTCCCTGTTTCCTCTTTTCCATCCTTTCAAACTCCAAGCTTTTATCAAAACATACCCTGATCATCCTTCTTTAATACATGGCCAAACCCTCTAACTCCATTCACTTTTGCCATCTATAATCTCAACACCTCCATCAGGTCTTCCATCATCTTTTTCTCCATCAGTTTCACACCACACATCACTCTGTTGGTTCTTAAAATTTCTATTTCATTTTCCCAAAACCACAATGTCTAGGGGGACCTTTGGAGATGATAAGATTGAAGGAAACAGTGGTTCAGATGACAAAAGCAAACAGAGTGAGATGGTACAGGCATGTGTTAGGAAGGGATGATGGGCATTTTTTGTGAAAAGCATTGAAGTAATTGAAGTGGAGGAGAAGAGGAAGCGAGGACGACTGAGGAAGACTTACTTGTATATGTAAATTAGTGCTGGTCGGCTGCTTCTGTAAACCTCTCCGTATTTTACACAATTTTGCGAAGTTTTGAGGCAGGGATTTAATTACCAGAATATCCATTGCATCCAAATAGAGTTTAGTTAACACTTAAAAGATGTCTTATTCAAGAGATTTCCTACTCTGTTATTGCTGGAAAACGTCTCGTCACCATGTTCAAACTTCTTGCAATGATCAGCATGTTACTCTTCGACCGTTAAGATCTCCTGTTTGGGACTCACTTAAATCGCTTGGTATTCTACGGAAGTTCAGAGGAAATCGAGGAGGTAAACACTTGAAGATAAAGAAATTAAATTATTTTGGAAGACGGCAAATTACCGGTAAGCCAATTTATTCTACTTCATTACGTATTCAGAATCGACCAGTTTCTTCAAACTCATTTTATATTCAGAACCGGCCTTGTGAAAGATTACTCAACCGTATACTAACTAAAGTTCCTATTGTTCATGAACAATCTAATTCTACAGTTAACTCTGGGGTTGTACCTGATCTTTCTAATTCTACGACTGATGGTTTTGCGGTTCCCAATTACTACTCCAACGAATGCAATTTAGACTCTAGTTTTTTATCAACTAAATCCGATCTAGAAGGAGAACTTAATTTCCCTAACGCTGCGATTTCGACATTAAATATTCTGACTGACACCCCTGGTGCTGCCAACTCAATTAA
>JAOBRB020506223.1:0-19032 GCA_027575285.2 Zoanthus pulchellus | reverse complement strand
GGATTTGTCGGTCTAAGACCTAAACAATACTCTTATAAAATGGATGAAGGGCATGAGGAAAAGAAGTGTAAGGGAATCACTAGAGCAACCATCAAGAATGATATAAGATACAATGATTATAAGGATTGCTTATTCAATCGACAACAACATATGAGAAAGATGAACGTTATAAGAAGCCACAAACACACAGTTTACACCGAAACGGTCAATAAAGTTGCACTGACACCATACGATGATAAGCGGGTAATTTTAGAAGATGGTATCAATACGCTAGCTCATGGTCACTATGAGGCGGAAAAAATATTCAATATATATCAATAAAGGGATGGGAAGGAGAAGAATGGCGTCTACCGGCGACCGCTTCGCTAACGCCGGTATCCACCATTCTTTATCTCCCCCCTATTATCCAGACATTATATCTCATTAAAAATTCACGTTAAATTCATCCCAAATTAATCCCAAATTAATCCCAAATTCATCCCAAATTAATCCCAAATTAAGACCCAGAAAATTTCCAACTCAGAAATATTTTTTTGACCCAGAATTGACCCAGAAATTTCTAAGCCAGAAATATTTTTTGGCCCAAAATTTTTTGGCCCGAGTACGGCATTTCCCTATCTCTCAAGAATTCTTTTTTTTAAACAAAATAGTTTGTCATAAAAAAGCAGAAAACAAAATTAAATATTCAGGGTGATGGTCTAAAGTTTGAGAGGTAGATGTTACAGCAATACCAATGGGTAACATTCTTACTTTTGGAGCAAATATCATATATTTCATATAAACAGTAGTGAATAATTTTTGGACTAAAAACTTTGAGGTTTGGGTCAACAAGGCATTGTCACAATCAGAACAGTCAACAACTTAAGTTATGGAAATTACGAATGACTGTTAGTTTTGTTCTAAAAATTGTACCGGGGTTTTCATATGATGTATTTCATCGCCTTTTTGAAGACACGATTTTCCGGTGATCAAACACTAAACATGCAATGAAACTGATACATTTGATCAAGTCTTGCAGTGAAAAGCGGTTAACTAAACGTATACTCACCGCTGCAGTAAAAATAGAAAATAGTAAGTGAAGAGAACTCTTTTCTCACCAACAAATTTCAAAATGAAAACTGGATTCTGAATTGCGTCCCTTGAACAGACTGGCCATATTCCGATCTGTTGTGACAGCAAGTCAATTTTTCAGTTTCACTTGCGGATTTAAAATATATCAAGAATAACAACAGTTAAGTTGAGTGCCATTCCTGTCATAAACTCCATCACTGGGAGAAAGTGTGTAGATCTAAAAACAAGCCCCAATATACAAAAGCCCAATCTAAGGGCAATCTAAACAAAGGAAAATTTTATAAGAAAATTCATACCATTGTATTTTGTATTATTTTAACTCAATCTCCACTGGCAGTATTAGCAAGTGCAATACCCAAGCTTTGATAGACTTACAAGTTGATTCCGGCCATGCCAAGTGACCCTAACTCTCCCAAGCAAAATTGACACTGGTGCAGAATGCAACATCCTCCCCATCAGCGTGTCACCTAGCTACACCCAGAATCATCTGATAACTCTAACGGTGGCACTTGAAATCTTCTAGTACTACAATCACAGCATTTGGTGGTCATATGATTAATCAGTATGGTGCATGTTTATCACATAATGAAACTAAAAGAAAGTGTGCATTTCATGTTGTGAACACGAAAGTCCCTATTATCTTCGGTCTTCCCACTTGCAATGACGTGCAATGAATAACCCTAAATTTCTGCATAACAACTAAACCAGTAGATTCAAATGCCAGTGCCCAGATGCCAAAATCTTTCTTCAAGTTGTGTAATTCGAATTCAAGAAATTTCCATACTTGATCCAGACTAAAATGTTTTCATTAAGACAGTTAACTGCTGTACAAGTAGAGGTTTTCTTTAAATATCGAATGAATTTTTTAAATTCACTGTAATTCAGTAGCAACGAAATTAAATCACAAACAGCTGAAGTGGTTTTTCTGTCACAAGTCTCAACATCAAATCTTTTATGACCTCTCTGAAGCAAGAAAGCCAAATTCCGATTTGAGCGCGAAAATAACCCGACGGTCTTCCGATGATTTAGCATGAATTTTTAGCTTCAATTTCTCGAAGAGTAAAAGTTTAACAGGGGTGACATTTTCAGATTATCTTATTTACGTCATAATCTTTCAGTACAAAAATTATTTGCGAAATTGATTTTTAGTTGCATTTGATCTTTAATGGATAAACTTACACTTCTGTGTGAATATGCCGAAAGTTTCAAAGGTATTGGATGCTTTAAAGGGAAGTTCTACTTTTTCCTTGATCCAGCAGTGCCATTTATAATCCACCCTCCACGGAGAGTACCAGAGGCCCTTCGCGAGTCCCTAAAAATAGAGCTTGATAGCTTAGAAACCCAAGGCATCACCATTAAGGTTACTGAACCTACAGATTGGGTCAATTTTCTTGTTTGTGTCATAAAGCAAAACGGAACACTTAGGCTCTGTCTAGACCCTAAGGTTTTAAACAAGGCAATTAAGCGCCCCAACCATTGTACCCCAACAACTGATGAAGTGTTACCAAAGAACAGTACAGCATAGTACTTCTCTATTAATGATGCCTGCAGTTGCTATTGGAATATCATCCTCGACCACGAAAGTTCCCAGATGGCAGATACCGCTTTGATGGACTCCTTTTTGGTTTGATATGTGCACAGGATGTGTTTTAGAGAAAGGTTGACAAAACCTTTGATGACCTTCCTGGTGTCACTAGAACTGCAGATAACAATATTATTTATGGCAAAAGTCGTAGTGAAAATGTCAGCAACTTGAAGGCTGTTATGCAGCGTGCTCTCAAAACTGGCATCCACTTTAACCCAGACAAGTGCAAAATTGGGTGCGCTAAACTACCATTTTTTGGGCACATTGTCAGTTCTTCTGGTCTTAAACTTGATCCATGCAATCCCAGGTTTCGATATATCAGTCCACGAACGCAAGCCCAATTATAATCTATCAGATTCAGTCCGAGACTGTTAAGGATTCTATAGTAACATCGCTTCTATCAGTAATCAACCGTGGTTGGCCAGAAAAGATATCTGAGTGCCCACCACACCTTCTCGGATATTGGAACTATCGAGACGAGCTAACTGTCTCAGATTGTATCATCCTGAAAGAAACCCATATCATCATCTCTAAGTTCCTACAACCCAAAATCCTTAAAAAGATTCATTATGCACATCAAGGTGCAGAGTAATGCAAACTCCGCGGAAAAGGTTCAGTCTTCTGGAAAACATCAATAAAGATATTGATAGCATAGTGAAAGGCTACAGTCCTTGTCAACATAACCAGAAGATGAACACAAAAGAACTGAGGACACCACATGATGTGCCCCCAAAACCATGGCACACACTTGCATCTGATCTGTTCTTCTGGAACAATGGATCCTACTTGTTGCTTGCAGATTACTACAGCAAGTTTCCACTAGTACGTAAGCTTCATGATATCAAATCTGAAGCAGTAATAAAACACATAAAGGGTATCTTTGAGGAATACGGAATTCCACAGAAATTGATAACTGGAAATGACACCCAATTTACATTAGTAGTCTTTGAGGATTTCTGGACATATGGAATAAAAAATTGCTCCACTAGTCCATAATACCTAAGGCCAAATGGATTTATAGAAAGAAATGTACAAACTGTGAAGAACTTGTTTCAGCATGGCCATGTTGTGCCTCCGTGCTACCCCTCTAGACCACAAATTACCTTCCCCTGCAGAGATGTTAAGTTCAAGGGCATACCAGTCCAACCTTCCTGGAGTAGGTAAACCACACAACAAGACATGAGAACCAGGTGTTGTTAAAAACATAACACAAACACCCAAGTCGTATGTTGTTGATATGTCAACTGGAAGCACTCTCACACGAAATCGCCGACATATCCGCTCCACAGGAGAACCTGCTATGGATACCCCTGGTACAGATACCACTACTGTTGATGGCCATGTACTATTTCAAAGAAGAATCTAAAATTAAGAGTTCACGTGATGTAAATCCCCAACCTCTACGACGCTCCATCCGCACTATTAGACCACCAGATAAACTGAACTTGTAAATATTGTGTTGTAAAACTTGTTTCCTGAAAATAAGTTTCTTTCAGTTGGAGTAACTGTGCTACTTGTTACATTTGTTTTATTGCCAGAGTACTAATACCACTTAAATTTTGGTATTGTTTAGAGACACTAGAAATTATATAAAATGTAAAGATGTGTTAAATCTTTGAAAGAAGAGGATTTTATGGTATCCCTGAAAACTGTTCCATAATGTTAATCATATAAGAAGTACAAGTGGTGTGTGGTGACGTGTCACCACGAGTTAGAGTTCGCCATCTTGTACACATACTGTAGTTCATTTAAGTTACTGTTAATATATAATTTATATAAGTAAAGGAAAACATTACAACTGTTATGTTGGAAATGGTGCAGTGGTTGAACACCGGATATTGAATTTGGGATTTTGAGTTTGATTCTTCATATACAATCTCAGCAAAAGTGCTTAAAGTTTTGAAAACGTTGTCATCTCATAAAGCTATAGGGCTGGATGGCATTTCAACCAAAATTTTGAAAAGCGCGGCCCCTGTTATCTCTAACTCTTTGACGTTTATTTTTGATAGTATAATTGACTCGAGGTCTTTTCGTACAGATTGGAAAAAAGCCCGAGTCAGGCCTTTATTCAAAGAGGGAGCTAGAAATGCGTTAGACAACTACAGACCTATTTTTGTAAGGTGCTTGAGCAAATTCTCTATGACCAGCTCTATGGCTACCTTTCTACACACAATTTATTAAATAACGAGCAATTTGGTTTCAGACGACTGCATTCAACTATAAAAGCGTACCTTAACTCCACAAACTTTTGGTTTGTAAATATGGGTCGAGGCTTGTTTAACATCGTTATCTATATTGACCTAAAACAAGCCTTTTGACACAGTAGATCATGAAATTCTTTTACAGAAAATGAAAAGATTTGGAATCGGAGGCTGCTCATTGCGTTTAATGCAATCCTACTTGATTAATAAGAACACAATTGTGTAGTGTACTAAATGCAATATCTAAAGAAAGAATAATCACTTGCGGGGTACCACAAGGGTCCATCCTTTGACCCCTTTTGTTCTTAATACTTATGAATGAATTACCGAATTAACTAAACTTTGCAACCCCATTCTTGTCTGCGGATGATACCATTATCACGTTGAGTGGTTCAAACAAAACTGACGTCGAAAATAGGGCCAACGAAGAATTAACTATAGAATCAATAATTGGCCCAAGGCAAACAAATTACATTTAACGTTCCGAAAACAGAATATATGCTAATAGGAACTAGGCAACGCTTGCTCAAATTAGAAGAAAAACCAGTTTTAATTATCGAAGATAGGAACTGAGAAGGGTCACCCACAGCAAAACACTTGGGGCTGTAGCCGACGAAAGTTTAATGTGCTATGAACATGTTGAGCGCATTTCCAAAAAAGAAACCTCAGGACTAGGTGTGATTAAAAGATTGAGGCCATATGTACCCACAGATACTCTAATAATAGCTTATAATTCAATTATCAAATCGCACATAGACTATTGCTGCGAGGTCTGGGACTCTTTGGGAAACGTGTTATCCGAAAAGTTACAAAAGTTCCAGAACAGTCCGGCAAGGCTGATCTTGGGTACTAATCATAGAGCAAGTACTGACCTAGTACTGGAGTTATTAAACTGGAAACTGACTTGAAAATCAAAGATTTAATCGCAAAGTTGCAAATAATAACGCACCGACCAGTTTAACGGAGCTTTTTATGAGAGGGGGGACTCGACAGAGTATAATTTGCGAGAACGCAGTAATAATTTGTAGTTCCCCGGCCAAGAACTGAATTTCTTAGCTTCAGTTATAGTGGCGCAATAACTTGGAACAGCCTACCAGAGCGCCAAATTGAGTCTGTCCAGTCCTTCAAAACTAACAACAAGCCCAGCCAGGAGGATCAATTATGATTCGATAGCCCTTTCAGTGTAAATAATTTGTAGTCTGATAAATGAAATCTGAAATTAGAGGAACAACTCGTTGACTGTTATTAAAAATTTAATAAAACGTTTCGGGCTTCGCCCTTCATCAGTTAAAACAATAAAAACCTTAAATATACATGCTCTAATGACGCACCTAATTTATAGTAAACTGCTTTATAAAATTTATATAAATATTAAAAGTTAGGCTTAAAAATACTAATTTTAAAATACAAAAAATAAATGTACCAATAGGTTTAAAATACTAATTTAATCTCTACAGTGAGTTTAAAACTAATCTATTTCCTATTGGCTAAAATGCACTCTGTTTTTAGATGTATATTCTTTACCTTTGTTTAAGCCGTGTGGCGCAAAGTGAATAGTTGAGCCATCAATCAGGAGTCTCTGTTTTTTTAAAATAGTATCTAATTTATTCTTATCCAGGCGTTCTATTGCCTCAATACAGATAAAATCAAAATCCTTAAGGGAATGCACTGTGTTAAAATGTTTTGCTAGTTCACATGTCTTCTTATTATTAATCATATGGAACTTATGATTTCGAAATCTAACTTTAAACTGCGTAGAACAGGAACTAATATACTGTAAACTGCACTTGTTGCAAGTCGCTAGATAAATGACATTGGCAGTAGTACATGAAATGTTTGTTAGATTTTATAGCTTTTCCCTGTAGCAGCGCTCTTAAAATTATTTGACACCTTTAGAAAATTTGAGCACAGGTCACACTTACGGCCGCATTTAAAACAGCCTTTGTTAGCACCCCCTTGGTTGTTGATTCCAGTGTCTGAATTCTGCTTTAATTTAGAAGGCGCAAGAATCACTTTAAGGTTTTTTAGCCTTCTAAATGCCGATGTAATATTTCCCTCCGGGAAAACCTCCCGCAAAAGGGGAGAAGAGTGAAGCAGTGATATGTTTTCCCAAATAAGTTTCCCGACATCCGAGAGGTTTTGGTTGAAATCAACAACCAAAGGGTTTACTTTACGCTTTTCCTTATTAGATTTAGGTTTGAGAAAGTTGCTCCTAGGGATTTCTTCTACTTCCTTAAATTTCTCAAAAACAAGTTGCTATTATAACCCTGTGCTACTAGATATTGCTTATACTGTGAATTAAAACTACTGTTATAACAATTACGCTTAAGGTGTAATGCAACACTGTATGGAATTGCGCACTTGCAGTGCTCCGGATGAGCACTAGTAGGGAGGAGGTACAAGTGACTGTCTGTCGGTTTAGAATAGACATCCGTCTGTATAAACCCATCAACTAGGTGCATGGTAACGTCCAGCACATTCAGAGTTTGCTGGGAATAAACCAATTCAAATTTTATGGTAGGATATAACGCATTAATAAAGTCCGTAAATTCTAGTAATTTAGGCAAGCCATGCACCCAGAGATCAACAATGTCATCTCTATACCTCCGCCAGAGCATAGTTTTGACCTCGTGCCCGTCTTTAGCAAGCCCACCAATCTTCCCCATTGCTAAGTTAGCGTAGCTCCACGCATTCTTATGGCCCATTGCACTACCCATGCTTGTATAAAATTGAGGTTTCCAAATTGCGAATTGTTATTCAGTAAACATAATTCTACTGCTTTGAGTAAGCAATCGGTAGCTGGCGATTGCACCTGCCTATTTTCTAATGCTTTTTTAACCGCATTTAACCCTAAACTATTATCAGTATTTGGGAACATCGAAACTACGTCCAATGAGAGTAATAAAGCCGTACCAAGGGGAAAGGGCCCCTCCTTATTAACTTGTTCTATTTTATTGAGTAGATCGGTAGTGTCTTTGAAAAATGCAGGCAACTTCGGCGCAAGGGGTTTCAAGTGAAACTGCGTGAAGGCCGACAATCTCTCAAAAGCTGTACCACAGCACGAGGTGATAAGTCGTAGTGGATTACCTGTTTTATGGGCTTTTACATTACCAAAAGCCACGCCTGGTTTGGCTTTGGTCTCGGCAATCCACTGTGCTATTTCAAGACTATTTTGGCCTTCACAGAGCCATTTTTCTCCCCAAAGCTTAATTCTATTTAAATACTGCTCCATAGAATCAAAATCTAAACTCTTATAATGAAGCGTCTTTTGCAATTGCTGAAACATTTTGGAAGAGTATTCCTCTTTATCTAATATAACAAAACGCGAACCCTTATCTTGAATTCGAATTATTCTATTACCATCCAATTTTAAGTCTCTTAAAGCAACTCTCTCTTTCTTAGATAATTACGGTTTTTCAATTATACCCGTGATAAGTTTTTATGAGGTACCACAACTTAAACACAAGCTTTGCTGTTATTGATTTCAGCTAAACATATTAAACATAATTTCTAAGAAATACCTGTTGTAAGAGCATCTAAAAGCTACATTTATGTTTTAGCTGCTTAAAAATATTTTCTGTTTCACAAAGCTGGTTTACAAATAGGTTGTATTATCTCCAAAGTAGTTTTCTATTTCGTTATTGCAGTTTGAGCTCCAATTAAACTGTAAGCTTTTATTATGTTGTTCTTGTACCATTTACCTCAACTAATCCTGACACATGTCCTCTCAAATTAAGAGCTATTTTGTGAGCCTGCTCCTTTGTTCCAAGAATGTTTACATTATATGCAAACACAAATGTTCGTGCTCCAGCTATCGTGGCACCCCAGTTAGGAATAAACTCTGCAGGTCCATAGTCTGGCTTCCATTCCGGTCTAGAAATCTAAAGAAGATAAAAAAACAACATCTAAGTACTATAACCACACTGGAACCCTGATATGTTGTACTATATGAGGAATAGAAGTAAAATTATAATGAACACTTATAGCCTGAGACCGTTGGGAAACAGAATGCTTTTTTTTTGCTTTTTAGAGTTTCTCAAAGCAGAGCAAAAAGACTACAGTCTATAACATCAATTCTATATTTGAAAGATGGACTGGTACCTTACGAATTAGGCTAACCAGGAAATGAATGGAAATTACCAAGACAGCAGGGCTCTTCACAAACTTTTGTCTTATGACCAGTTTCGTGGCACTTGAGGTATATGTTACTAGCCAAACGTTTTTAGTAGCCAGTTATTGAATTTCTGAGATATCTTCTTCTGTAAGCTTGTAAAACTTGAGTAGTAATTTCATTTAATTGGTTACTAGCCAAACAGGAAAAAGAAAACTTACCAGCCAAAACTAAATTTCTTCCAGTTTAAGGCTAGATATTCAACCCTAAAGGAAGGCTATTTAACGTTATCATTTATGGCGATCAACAAAGAGCACTCAGAAGCTTACGGTTAAACAACTCATCTTACATTCACGCATCAAGTTAAAAATGGATCATGATAATAACAGATTGAACTAAAATAAATAAAAACAAATCATGAAAAACGTCAACATCAGTATCATTCAGCATTCCTTTGTATCATATCCATTGTTAGTATCACCCAACTAAGAACAATCAATTGGAAGAACATAAGAAAACTAAAGATTGGGTTGTGTTTTTAAATACTTTGAGTCAACCAAAACTCCTGTCTCTTTGTTTGTTTTTTATTTTCTTATTTCTTTATTTGTACATATATTTATTTTTTATTTTTCATTTGTTTATTTTTTTATGTTCTGTATATTGAGACATATTTATATTTTTTGTAAATAAAAAATATCAAATTAAAAAAACGTATTACCCAACTAGTGGATTAATGCAAATCCTGCATTTTAATTGCTACGCTACTTGAGGACTATTAGTACTAAATCTTTCTTTAACTTGCATTTGCTAACTTTATTATTGCTTTTTCTATCTGTCTGGTTAACCTAGTTAGTACGTAAGATACCAGTCTATTGTGTGGGCTGGACCAACATTGAGGGTCTTAAAATAATTGAGAAAAGTACTGCCTTCGCTCTAACATCTGCAATTGATTAGATTTTCACGTCTTCTCGGATAAAAACGTTAAACCGTAAGCCCTCAAGGATTATATCTGTGTTTGCGTGTGTGTTGTAATATGAAATTTAAAAGGTCTCCCTCCACCTGAGATTGGAAAAGATGGTGTCCTCGATTAATTGGCTTTTGGCAGACTAGAAAGACTTGACACCTAATAAAATTTTTTATTCATTTATCATTTATGAAAAAACAATTGAAAGTAGAATTTTTAGTAATAACTGCTGGCTATAAATTATTCCAGCTGCTTTGGAAAGAATGTCGAGTACCACATGCACGCCTTAACTTGGGTACCATTGTTAATCAATCCTTACTTCATGTAAACTAGAATTTTGTTACTTTCGTACTTTGGTACGTAAGCCTTCGTATTCACCGGCACCATTTCTGATTGCAGGAACAGTTCTTCTTGATTCGTGCTGGGCTGCATGTCCATAGAGGTACACTGCCGAAAGAGAAGATCACAAGTTTTACTGAAAATGATAAAGTAAATTAAAGTTAATCAGTGCCATGCAGGGTTGAACTATACTATACTAGCTAGTCTAATGACAAGTCTCAACTCTGGTGCTACTACACAAAATATTTTAAGTTTTATTTTTTTATTTCACGTGCATGAATAGAATAATTACACTAATTAAATGGGGAGAATAAAACTGAAAATACAAGCATTACAAAAAAAGAAGATATGCTGGAATGATAGGGCTACCACAACAGCGTATCATCAATTACTGAGGGCCCGACGTTATTAGGAAAACTAAAAAGAATAAAAACTATCAAAATATTGTAAAATCTACATAATACAGCAACACACGACTGGCAACATGAAATAGGATTATAAAGACTACTGGCAGAGTTACATTTTAAACAGATGATTATTAAAGAACGAAGATTGTTATACAATCGCAGTTGTTTTAAGGCAGAAAATTAAATTAAGTAGTAATTCAGCATGGTTGATTTAAAAGAGCTAAGGCTATCCAAGATTAGGTTCAGTTCATCCGAGAGAGACTGAGTTCTGAACTGTAACGGTTCAAATGGTAAAAGATTTTTGGTAAGTAACAGTTTTGCACTGAGGCATATGTATTGTATTTGATGACGTTTCTGTTTGAATTTCTGGTTGATTAAGCAAGCTGACATCTTAACTAAACCGGGAGTAATTTCAAAAAGGAAAAACCATGTCGAGATATTAATGCTAGTACGTCACAGGGAATATGTGTAACGCCATAAGCCTGAAGTTCTAGATGAAATGTCTTCAATCGCAACGGATCGTAGTTGTTTTTGTCAACAGTCACCCGCTTGACCATATATACGCTGGGCGGCCTAGTGTTGTTGACCAATTTGGTTTACTTTGACTTGGCCTCTTTTAGTTGTATTGGTATCGATTTACTTTGCTTGTCACCTTAAATTACATCGAGGTGGCAACATATAAAACGTTTCCTTACAAGGTAGAGCTGACAACGTTCAGAACGCCCAGCTGGTAAGCCGATATGTCACAGATGGATTCGTGCACCGAAACAGTCGTGGCGTCTAACAAAAAACGGAACACTCAGATCAGATGGTATCACGTCGCTTGACAACATTGGCCTTTGGGTTTCTTGCTTGACTGATTCAGTAGCTTCATGTAATAATCTATAATGGGTACGATCACACCCATTGACTCCACAAGTTCTGCTCCGAGGACAGTTCTTGCCCTGATGAAATAAGGAAAGGCATCTGAAACAAGTCTTGTTTTCTTTTGCAATGTTCCAACTATTTTTAACAGGCAATTTCTTGAACTTGTCACGGGCCCAGAGGCCATGTGAACTGGAGCACACTCTACAATTAGCTTCCTTATCAGTAACCTTAAAGTTCCCATTTTGTGTTACATGTGCTCTCCCTGTCACAGGTCTATCCTTTATTGCTGGCTCTTTCAAAACTCCTGATATTGTTTCAGTGGCTGTAGTCAGAAACTGTGATTCTTTATCAATGAACTCTCTCAACATTTCTACGGATTCCTTTCGGTTACCATCACTGATCCACTGTTTATACTTAGCAAGAAGGTTTTTATTTAACTTCCTCATTATTGCGATGTATGAAAGGCCGCTACCTACCGCTGGACGTGCACCACCATACTTGCGCTCTAACCTAGATTTTGCTGCATCATACGCTGCTGTATAGTGTCCCAAATTTTCGACTACTTTCAGGGCTTCACCCTGGAGACATTCTCGAAGACGTAATAACTTGTACTCGGGCGTGGAATTGCTTTGGTCAACACAGGCATAGAAAGCCGCTTTCCAACTTTCATAATTTTTTTATTTCCCCAAAACTTTGGGATGCTCACTCTTGTCAACAACCTTAATGCATCAAAAGTCAAATGAGAATTTTCATAAACAGTTGTGTTGAATTTAGACCTTTGAATTGTAACACATTGAGTTTGGCCTTCACTAGCTGGCTTTAACTCTTGGTTATTATTAATTGATAATAATGTTGGATAATTTTGCGCATTTGGTATTACGGAATTAATAGCTGTTGTGATGAATCAGCTGTTTGATTCTTTTCAAGTGATTGGATCACAGGCAATTTAGATACACAACTGGTAGAAATTTCCACTTGAATGGGACTATTATCATCGACTTATATTTCAGTCTGAACTCCAGATTGAAGTCGATTGTTACTAACACAAAACGTTTCAGTAGAAAGCACTTGAGGAGGGTCAGTTCCTATCTTAATGCAAGAATTAACGGGGGTTGATGTCACTACTGGCAGGGTAAACGTAGTATTGGTAATTGAAGCACCGGCTGACCTTAATATTTTCGCTGTTGGTTTCTCCTTGATTTCGATCTTCATCTTTCACTGGCGATGTACGGTTTATGATTGACGATCTCTACAGGAGTCAAATTCCCACAAAATTGTGCTTGATATTCCTCGATGGTTCTTTCGATTTCTGCTTTGGTTTTTGCGATTTCCTGCTCTTGTTGTCGAATTTCGGAAATTAATTCTTGGCTACTCAACTTGTCTTGACTTAAACTCGGTTTATTACCAGAAACATCATAAGGCTTTTTGCTACTCACGGTGATTTGGCGACTATTTGCACAACGATAAACACTGTTTTCTATCTCGGCGAATTCGGTCGCGATTTTTTCCAGTTCCACATCCAACTCAGCGATTTTTTTTCAACTTCGTAATAAACAGCATAGTTTTCTCCAAGGCCACGGAAATTGTCAAGTAGATCTTCAAAAACCAAACTTAATTTTTTTTTTCTTTCGGCGCGAATCTTAACTTCTATCGCAAAAACGAGGTCTGAGCCCACAAACATCAGCACCAGCTGCAGACCACAAAACAATGAAAACGAATAAACAGTGGCAAAAAGTAGCTTCTTAACATGTGGTGATTTTGTCTATATAGCGAATAAACGGGTTTTTTTTTTGTCTTTTCGATCTATTGAAAAACAAACTAAAAATATCAAATAGAACAAATACATCAACTAATAGCTCAGAGCTTAGGAGAAGTTACAAACAACACTGTTATCTGGACAAAAATAATTCATGACTTGCACACACGGTTAATTTTTTTGGCGTTTCATGCACACGCATAACCCAATTGAGACTCTCGTGTAACTGAATTGTTACAAAAGCTTAAACCATCACAAGCCACAGGATTAGATGGCTTTCTGTTTGTTTCCTAAAGGCATCTCGCTAAGAAATTTAATAAATGTCTCAATAAAAATTGGATCATATCCGGAAGAGTAGAAAAGCTCAAAGGTGTTTCCAGTATTTAAAAAAGGAAAACGATCAGACAAGAATAGTTATGGATCTCTTTCAGTTATCCCTATAGTTTCGAAAGTATGCGAAACAATCATTTTTGACCAGTTATATCATTATTTACAGAATAACGATATTCTAAGTAATTGCTAGCCTGTGTTTCGTCAGTTACATTCCACATTAACTTCCTTATTAGAAGCAACAAATGACTGGTTTCTTAATATCGACAAGGGACTCATCAATGCTGTCGTATTTATTGACTTGGCTAAGGGGTTTGATACCGTTAATCACGACATACTACTGGGAAAACTCGAAAAGTAATGGTGTTTGCAGACAAGCGGAGCTATCAGTGTTTTACAAATGGTAGTCTGTCAACACAAAGACCAATCACCTGTGGTGTTCCACAGGGTAGCATCCTTGGTCTTCTACTATTCCTTCTATATGATTATGCCAATGATTTGCCAAACTGCCTAGAGCATTCAAGACCCAGTATGTATCCAGACGATACTAATCTCACTGTAGCATTCGCAGATCTTTCTGACATTGAATCAATGTTAAACCAAAATCTTAAAAATATGAGAGACTGGTTAATAACCAACAAACTAAGTCTTAACGTCACTAAAACAGAGTATATGTTGGTGGGCTCCAAACAGAAACTTATACGAATTGATAACAATATAAACATCGTTATATCATTACAATTTTTAGGTGCAATTATAATTGTCATCATTTTTTAACGAAAAATATCCTTACATCGTATTATATTTTAAATGTAGTCTATTGTATAAATTGTATCTTCTACGCAATTCAGCCTTTTGACTGCTTATTGCAGTAATAATTTAATAAAGTCTATCTATCTATTTATCTATCTATTTATCTATCTATTTATCTATCTATTTATCTATCTCTCTATCATGATATTTTTTTCTTTAATTGACAAAATACATATTAGACTTACCTGGAATACCAATTTCCTTTGCAGCTCTCTCTGCAAACTTATTGGCACACTCAATACAGTCATCAATAGTAACACCTCGTATAGGAATAAAGGGGCAAACATCCAATGCACCAAGTCTTGGATGTTCACCTGGAACAAAGACTTTTAATTATTAATATGTGCATTAAAAGAAAATCAACATCAATTGTAATTTAAATATCGAGTACAATTTTTCAAAGTGGTGTAAGTCTGTTCAACTTCCAACAGAGTTAGCAGAGTCGAATGGTTTGGAAACTTGACATTTTCTTTGTTCTATGTTATTGTTTTCTCTTTCCCTATTGAAATATGACATTACTGTGCACAAATAACAAAAGACTTTCAGTTGTAAATGAGCAAACGGCCAATAGACTAATGACGCATCACATCTGGAAGAAAAGAACCAAACCGTGACAGTGCACACAACATGAAACAAAGAAACATATAAGGGCAAAATGGGAATAATTAGAGGGTGAAAAAAGCTAAGGAAGAAAAAAGAAAAGGGAAAAAAACTGCAAATGGGAAATGGGTGATAATTTGAACTACAAATTCCATGAGAGTGCAAGTTTTTTTTAAATTCCTTTTTTAAAAACAAAAATATGGTCCCCTGATACTCAATAGCTGATTTATGGACAGTTAAATCTGGATCCTCTTTTGGCTATGTGGCAACAAATCTATCTATACTCAGACTAATAGACTTACAAGGAGTTCGAAACTGCGGGCAGGAGTTCCTTCTCTGGTGTTCGAGTTTCCCGCACAAGTGTCAATCTGAGTTTCTCATCAGTTTATGCTACTCGCTTAAATACAGATATTTTATGTGTTTTATCCATACGAAATCAGTCTCAAAACAAAAGTAGAACCCAGGCTCGTCACCAGAAGATGCATGGATTGCCTGAGGGTTTAAAAATTGTTTACGAACGAAAGCCGTGATGTTGTTGCTCTTTTAGGTACATAACTTCTTCAAAATGACTTAAAATATTTTCGCTCTTTTCCCTTCTGAGGATTGTAAGCAGTTGCTTTCTCGCCTATTTGTTGAAAATTTCTAGGTTTATGCGGAAAAATGCTCCAAGGATGCGGAGGGTGCATGCGGAAGTAGGCGAAATATGCGGATCCGCACCACCGCATCCTGTCAGATGCACTGTAATGAAGATGATTCTGACAGTAAAGTGATGGCATTTACATATTGTTATGAAGACTGAAAGCCAAGAATATAACACCCCATTTGTTACAATCAGCTGCTACATATTCTAGTTTGTCAAGTGAATTAAATACCAGACAACTATGACAGTCTAGAACTATATCATTTAATTAAAAATGTGGCTCACGTCATGAGACAAAGCGCCAACCCTGCATGTCAAATATAATGAACCAGATAAAAAAATAAATCACATTAATTAGCTAATGTTTTTTAATTTGAGGAAAACAAGTTTAAGTGCTTCTTTGCGCGTCTATAGTTATGAAATGTAAATTTATGATGCTTATAACTATGAAAATTGGATACTTTTAAATGGATTTGCAGGACATTTTGAGTCCCCTAATGCAAGCAGTAACACACACTAGTTGGATCGTTCAAACTTATTTAACTGTATGCTCAAAAAAATGCCTATAAATGTATTTATGGATCTGAGACCATAAAAACACACACATGATTTCATTCTGCATCAATGTACAGAGCAAAGATTTCCATCCACCAGAAAATATATTTTATATATAAATTTATACTCGGATAGCAATTCTAAGGAAATGGGTTTTCGCTCTGTTGATTACTGGTTTAACGTAATTTAAGTAGAATAAGTTTGAATGAAGTACTGTACCTCTGTGTTGTGTCATATCAATCAACTGTCTTGCCATCTTGGCGCCATTTAGCGCTCCTTCAACGACGTCTTTTGGTGATCCGACGAACGTGTACACCGCACGATTTGTGGGGACGCTAGCATCGACATTTAATAGACTGCATCCCTCTGTGCCGGCAATAGCTTGAGAGATGGCATCTATTACCTCTCTTTTTTGGCCCTCGGAGAAATTCGCAACACACTCGACAAGTCTAGAGTGCGACATGATTTACGTGAAAATTTCAAACTAAATAAAATTATTCTTATAAAAATATCTAGTAATGAAAAATTGAAGGTATCTAACTCAAAGAACTGAAAACATTCTTATTATATAGCAAGTTTCAAAGTCCATTTGTTCCAGAATCTGATTGGTTAAAAATACGTCACTTGAAAGGCAAGAAATGCGATTATTATATAACAAGTTTCAAAGTTCATTTGTTCCAGAATCTGATTGGTTAAAAATACGTCACGTGAAAGGCAAGAAATCCGACTGTTTACCAGAAAATCGTGTTAGTCAGGTTTGAACCAGTTTGAGCAGGGGTCAATAATTCCAGAATTCGTAAATGTTTTGTCACATCACAATTTTTACTGTCAGCTACGTTGAGTATTAATTACAAATTAAAAGTTTGTCTCTCTGTCTCTGAATTCTGGCTACTTTTTTGTTGCTATTTTTTATGTTTATCAAAATAGTTAATATATACCACACCCCCAGGAGTTATACCCTGGAGTTTCTCGAAAGTTTCTTTGAGCTGTCACAGCCTGTATAATTAAGAGGCTGCCCCGTAAGAGCGGATAAGGCAAAACTCGGACCTTCACCGAATGGCTTCATTTTTTCAGTGAATGTTAAGTATTATATCCAATGTACAAATATCACATTTATTCGAATTAATTCGACTTTTTTCATTTCTTACGAGACAGTTTTGAAAGCGACCCGGAAACTGCCTGAATTTCCCTTAACGGACTCTGAAATTTTTATTCTAACAAGCCGAATATTTTTTAGGTAAAAGTGTTTTATCAACGGCTTAGCCATTTGATTCTGCCAAAGTTTGCCGCAGTTACATACCTAAACTTAAAAGCTATTTTTCTCAAATGTGGGACCTGATCTAGAAATAGATCTATGGTAACTCAAAAGTAGTGACATCAATGTAAAAACGTATCGAATAAATATTGTGAGCATCTTCACTGCGCGCAGTACAGAGTTTCTAGAATTTGCCAAATGATCGCCAATTTGGTAGTAAATAAAGATGACTGCGCTCCCTCCTCTAATCAAAACATAAAACCCGTAAACGCTTGGAGGTAAAATAATCATGACTACATAGTTCAAATTGTAAATTTTAAATATGATTGCCCAAATCAAAGTTAATAGAGTCAACTGGTTAGGAAACTTGATGACTTTCTTTGTTCTATGTTATTGTTCTTCTTTACCCTATTGAAATATGACGTTGACCGTGCACAAATAACAAAAGGTTTTGATCATGAGATGTAAATAACCAAACGGCCAATAGACTAATGACGCATCACACCTAGAACAAAAGCTCATAACCGTGACCGTGCACATAACATGAAACAAAGAAACATTGCAATCTTCTTTGTAGTTTGCTGAGTTTCCTAACCATCCATTTGAATAACTTTGCCTTAGTTTAGCCGTTGTTTCGTCAAAACCAACTTTTTTTACCGGTTAATAAGCTGTTTTCGTTTAAGGGAACGCAATGTTTTTCTCAGATTCGTTTGTATTTGTGCATTTGGTTGTAGACAAAACATTGACCCCCAGTCTATGGACTATACTCGATAGACTATCCAGATGGACTACCCTAAAATGAAATACTCCTAAAATGGACAACCTTTAAAAATTCTCTTCCCAATGATTGTCACCTTATGTCACAATTAATATTATTTTTTTGCAAAATTGAGCAAAAGCTGAGTTAATTAAAACTGGTTTTCACATGTTTTTGTAAAATCTAAAAATTATTGCTAAATAAGTATTGATATGTTATCAAAGCGAGGCAAGACAAAATTTTACAGAAAATTCTAAAGTTACTTTAACCCTTTGACTACTGGGAGGTTTTGCCAATTTGAACATTTTTTGTATGAAAACAATCAAAGGCCTTTCGCTAATCCATATTAGGCATTGCCATGGAAACATTCCACGTTGTGTAGTTTTCAGGGATCGTATTTTTATTTTGATGAGGTGATGGTATCGTTGAAGTGTCTTGTCGCTGCTGTAGCAGCCGTTAAAAGTAAACTTTTGCTCATTTTCGAGCCTTTTTTTGCCTCTCTTCACTACTGGATAGCATTATGAAGCTTGAAGGTAGCATTTGGACTTACTTGCTGAAAGAAACAAGCAAGGTGTCACACTTTTTAGCGATTCTTACGACATATTTCCACAAATGCTACCTTTAAGCTTCATGATGCTTTCCAGTAGTGAAGAGAGGCAAAAAAAGACTCGAAAATGAGCAAAAATTTACTTTTAATGGCTGCTACAGCAGCGACAAGACAATTCAACGATACCATCACCTCATCACACTGAAAATACGATCCCAGGGTACTATAGCTACA
>JAOBRB020505243.1:0-19034 GCA_027575285.2 Zoanthus pulchellus | reverse complement strand
GCTTAACACTACAGAAACCGGAGATAAGCGCCGGCCCCATGGGCCACTAGGCTCGTATAAGGATTTAGCTAGCTTAGCTAGTTCCAGATGAAGAATGCTTACAGATGTTTTATTATTAAAATACCTTGAAAGCCGGTGCGTCACTGCTTTCTTGAGGTTCTGTCTCAATCTCTTTAACAACACTATCATTTCTCATTGTCTTGCTGAATGCTGGCCACGGAGTGTGGTGTTTATACTTAGCAGTAGCATGGAACAGTTCATGACCACAATTCGCACAAGCATAAATTCCTATCATAGAGAAAAAGGAAGATATTCAATTCCAACATTAATAACTCTTCTTAAATGAGAATCTAAATACTAAGAAACCGTACAAAATTAATTGTACCCCCAGGCCACAGCAAAATCATTTTGAAAATCAAAATAAATGTGTGTCTCGCTTCAGTTCTTAGGATAAAAAAACCTTTTGCCCCACCTTCGCTGCACTCAAAAAATGTTTTAGCCCCGCTACAGCCAGCAATTTGGATAAAACTGTGTTTTCAACAAAAAGCAGTTTATTGACTTCTCTTCCTCTTCTCTCTCCCAATCTAACATTTTTGCCTTTCCTAACACTCACGAATAACAGCTCATTAAATGCATTGATTCATTAAAATTATTCTTCACAGGTAATCATTACTACCATGTTTTCTACTAAATACTATTCAGCTATGTCTGTACATTGGCATGGAGTGGGCTATGGTAGGGTCAGTATGGGTAGAAGTTGAGCAGAGAGATTTAACCCTCTAAACCGAAAAATGTATGTGCCCAGTCACTAACACTGGAAAAATACTTTATGTCCCGCTTCGATGTTGCTCAGAATATATATATAAATAAAAGTTCTTGTGGCACAAAACCATCTTAATCTTGTTTCAGCTCGGGGTTCCAACTAGTTTTGCACCGAATCGTGTAACACAGCCGATTGTAAAGTTTGAGTACTCCTGAAGGGCGCCGATAAGTGAGCGGCCTTTACACCTTCGGTACTTGTTTGCCTATAGATGCCTAGAACACATTTACTACTTTTACTTATATGATTTATGATGGTAGTAGTCAAGTTTTGAAGTGCGCCTTCTTTTTTCAGTTCTTTTGACTCTATGTTACATGTATATTCTCAAAACGTTTTGTTATTAACTATATCCAAAATCATGCTTGATGACAAAGTATTGTCATGAAACACTTAAAGATTGCTTTTACTGGGAAACTCTGTGCTTTGTCCACTGGGTATGTTAATGAGGTCTGAGAAATAAAAGTGGCAGCAAGAGTCACTTTTATTTTGTGGACATAGCTGGTTTAACCTGTGAAGGGGGGTTATTATTTTGAAGTAAAAACAGGGTCGTAACGATGGATATTTTTTCATGACTGATCCCATATTTTTTCCCAAAATGTTGATCCCTGATCCCAAAAACAATGATAATTTTGATTCCTGATCCCAGATACCATAAAAAATACTACTGATCCCTGAATCCTGGAGCTATGATCCCTGATCTATGGACTGTGATCCCTGATTCTGGAGCTATGACCCCTGATTCTGGAGCTATGATCCCTGATTCTGGAGCTATGATCCCTGATCCTGGAGCTATGATCCCTGATCCTGGAGGCTATAATCCCTGATCCTGGAGCTGTGATCCCTGATCTCAGCCCTTTTTAGGCCTTAGATCCCTGATCCCATATCCCTCGTTACGACCCTGTGAAAAGGATAGGGATGCTCTTGAGAAATGTGAAACTGAAATACCACAAAAATACCAAGGCCGAAGTATTTTCGACCTTAAAATTAAAATACCTCGTAATGGAAGTGTTTTTGGACATCACCATTAAAGCATAAAGGCATTTTATACATACTGTATGAATAACCCAGAACTGATATTTACATTTTGTAAAAATGAATTGAGGCATAATTTCAATTCAATTTTCCGTATTTATTCAGGACTACTTATTTCTGCAAAATGAAATCAATATAAGTTTGGAAGACTACATGCGAATCACAAACATATTGATGGCACTCAACATTTTTTCCTTAAACACTTATGGCGATGGTCAACTTTAGTTTTCTACCATATTGAAAGCCTGTGTACAGCTACTCTCCTTTCCTTTCAAAAAGCAGGGGTGGATCTAGGGGGTGGGTTGTGGGGGTTGCAATTCTCCCCTATGAGAGTGAAAGATTCCAATGATTTACTCTAGTAAAACACACCAAGTGAAATTACAAACAGCAGATAAATAAGCAGATCGGTGATGTTATTTTTCAGGTACAATCTTTTACAGGACTGGCAGCAAATGAGCTTATTTATTATGTGCTGCTTTTAATTTCGATTTTACTTTTAAGCGAGGGTCTTCGTTTTCCGGATCTGGAAAACAAAGACACTTCTGTAGTTTAAATTAATGTGAAACATAAGTTTTCCGTTAAAAATGCATATTTAAAACCAGTCTATTAAGATACTTTGTTAAAAACCGCAAAACGGAAGTGACATTGTACCTTCCTGCGCGTGACCTCTTGCCGGCTGCGTGGTTTGGACGTATCAAAACGAATTTAATTCGTTTGGTGGGGATTATATAAGTTTGAACGGTATAGCCTATAAAATTTAACGTGAGTATAAGAGATTTGAAACTCTACAGTTTATTCTCATTATTTGTAAACATTTACTCATGATATGAGTTGGTTCCACCGATCATTATTCATTTGCTGTTTGAAATTTTGATCAGTTAAGCGAAGGTCTTCGAGATACCTTCCGTAATTTACTATTACTAAGCAATAGCGTCCTGTAAAAGATTGCACATAAAAATATTTCCGATCTGTTTATTTATTTGCTGTTTGTAATTTTGATTTTAAGCGAGGGTCTTCGTTTTCAAGTGAATTCCTTGCTTTTGCTAGCAGTTTTAAAATTGTGGGTCTTCGATTTTTGGTCTTAGTTAATTCCGGTCTTCGGTTCTTCGTTTCCGGGTCTTCGTTTTCCGAATACCCTACAAATATTACTGTAAAAAGAACCCTTTAGGTTCTGAGTTAGGGTTAGTTTGGATGATTTAACAATATTATACACCAGTAAAGAAATCTGATCAAAAACTACACCTGCTTCGAAGTGATCTTTGTACTTTTCGTTTCCAGACAGCGAGCAGAAAGACATAGTTCTTTCCCAAATTCCACCGTGAGCCTTCAAATTTTGGTCAGCAGCTTTATTTTACGCTATATAAAGTATAAACACGTTTCAATTCAAGACTGAACAGCAATGATCAAAAGTTCTTCAAGATTGCCTTAGTTTACTGTATTCATGAAGAATACAAAATCGAATTTATTAATTTGTATGTAAAAACCACGTCTTCCTTGTATAAAGCAGGATATAGGAACACAAATATGGTCTTATCATTCCACAAGTTCTTAGAGACGGATCACACTGTTGCCTTTTGTTATTATGATAAAATTACAGAAACTCATCGAGCCAGTCCGAGTTGCTCATTTTGCTTTTCGATCGCTTGGATTCAACTCTGTAACAAACCGCGCAGTTGTTTTGGACACAGTTTTTGAGCCAGTTTTCTGGGTCATAGATCATTTTCTTCACATACTTGGACCAGTGAGTACGAGAATTTCCTTTTTATGCATTGTGCTTTTGAGTTACAAAAATATGTAACAAAGTTGGGTCAAATTTCGGCATTGGGGCGTACTATCTTTTAATTATGGCAAACTGAACCTTGCTCAGACCCTAAGTTCTGTAGTAATATTACACAATTAAACTGCATCAATAAGTAAGCCCCAGTACGAAATTTATCTCAAGTGAGTTTGTGACGCCAGTCCGATTTTTTCATAATTTCTCATAAAAATGGTAACCATGGCTGTCATGTACTGTACTTAGAAGCTGATTTAAAATTTTACTTGTTCTGGCCCATAAACACAAAGATTAGATCTTGTTCTGGCCGGTACACAACTTTGACTCCAGTCTCTGTCAGTATCTGTTATCACCACTTAACCTCTCAGGGGAATCAGGCAGTGGCAGATCCGGAAATTCTAGAAGGGGGGTGAATAATACAAAGAATTTACCAGTGACTCTAGGAGAAGAATTTCTAAATAAATATTCATGTATTTATCTTATCATTAAAAAATAAGTTAAATACTAAAGATTAAAATTAAGACTCTCTCAAATTGCAAACCTGTTCATTGAGAAGTATGGATTCAAGTTGGGAAAAATTAACCCTACAACTGGTAATGAAAAGGATAAAATAGAAATCAGAAAAATTGATGTTCAGTTGGACATGACAGTTGCATTTGGATATGTGTTGCCTCAAGAACAGACTGGTATAGTTATAATAGATATAGTTTGATTTAATTAGCTTGGTTCTGCTTAAAAAATGTACAATTAAGCAGAAGATGAAAGACTATAATTGTCTTTAGGAGGCAGCGTGGTGCAGTGGTCAGAGCTGGGGCTTTTAATGCGGAAGACCCGGATTCAATTCCCTGACTCTGACCACTGAATGAATTTGTCCTCAGTGATTCCAGGGATAAATTTACCACACTTTGTAAATAATAACTGGTTTGCCTCCTACCAGTTGGGATTCTTAATTGGGGAAGAGGGAGGTTTTTAATATGACACTGGAGAGCCCCTTTTGGTTTGTCATTAAGTGTGTATATTTTTTTGTACTCTCTTATATTTTCAAAATCTGCATTGATTTAATATTTGACTTTGTTTGTTTTTAATAGGTATTTGTTATCCTTGTATTTGGTTTGATTACATCTGTGGTTGTGATATACTACACAACTCTTCTACCTTCAATCACGGAACAAGATTCAACCTGGTCAACAGCACTTCATCTCATACTTGCCCACTGGCTTCTTATGAACATTCTTTTTCATTACATCAAGTGTGTCTTCACATCCCCTGGCTATCCACATGAGGTATTGTCTTATGAAAATTTTCATGTTCAACATTCTGCATGACTTGTTTATTATTACTACAACAAGCCTATAATTTTATTCACCTTTCATAAATTAAATTCTAGACCAGCTTTAAATAAATATTATTAGTAATACTTCTTAGTATTACTCCAGAGAGTATAATTATGACTCCTACAAAGAGTGTTTCCATGGAATGCATTAATTTTACTCTTGAAGCTAAGGTTACTCTGAAAAAAATTGTCAAGATATATTATACTGACATTAATTTTATAGATTATTTCATTTATGGAATGAAAATGTTCATGCTGCTCTGAAATATTGCAATGTAAATCGCAGAAGAATGTAGAATGTTTCAAAATCATTTTTACTTTTACTCCTGTCAAAGTTATGTCATCTTGCAATTGCACGATCGAGCTTCCAAGTTTGGTGAGGTGAGTTTAATTGTCAATCAATCAATCCACTGGTCAAGTAATCAAATTTGTTGATTTGTATCAGCAATGAAAAAAGAGCCACTGGCAACCTCATTGAGGCCTGCCATAGGCATCCCACAGAACAACACTTTATCCATTCTGTATAGTCCTTATATTTAGAAGATTTTGAAATAAGCTATTAACTAAAGATTACAGTACTAGTGTAGAATTACTAATTTGATTATAAAAGAAACTTGATTTTGAAATCAGTTTTTTATGGTTCATTTGTAAGCATTGCAGAGAACCTTTTTGAAAAGTTGTTTTACAATAACTGATCCTACAGTAAGAATTTTTAAAATCTCCCTATAAATAAAAGTATTGGCATGTGTCTTAAGACACAAATTTCAATAAAGGTATAACTAAAATTACTACAACTTTTGTGAATCAAAACTAACTTCTTCCTCCAAACCTAATTTCTAAAAATTAATGTATATCTCACAAAACCCACTGTCTTTTTCCAAATAAGGGATGCACTCCCAAATATGGAAGGTCCTTTCAAATATGATACACATTATACTCCTTAACTCTGGTGCCTACATGATCCTTATAGTACTTTATCATGTTTATATAAAGTGTTGCATTTTTATTGGTTGACTTTAAATTTCTTGTTTCTATTGGCTAGTTTTTCATCTCTCTGCCTATATAAACTCTACATTTTCTCTCTTTCTTCCCTTTACTCCGACGAAGGACTAACGTTCGAAACGTCAGTAAGTATTTCTCTTTAACGGTGTAGAACTTACAATTTTATTACCAAATTGTTTCTTTAGAAACACTGACGCAGCACTAATTAACTAGCTTACCGCTAGTTATTTTTCTATTTAAATTTCATTAACTTTACAGTTTTCATCAAATGCAAGGTTGTATGTCAGCATGAATGTCTCACTTAATTGCAATTTGTATTTAAGTCTATTAATAATTATTAATACAAAATAAATATGACTGTTAAATTTATGGTAAGTACATTTATCAGTGCTAAAAAGGAATTCAAAATGAATATAAAGTTATTTTATAAATTGAATCTTTGTTTGATTAATATTTTTTATTTTTGTAGGGTGACTTTTTGAAAGACAAGATCAAGCAATATCAGATTTGTAAAAGATGTAAGTCAAACATGGCATATTCTCATGTTAGGACCTAATGGCCTTGGTATTCTGGTGTCATTAGTGCTGTATGTACATATGGAGCAGGTGTTTTTTAATATTTAACCATTAAATCAAATCTCATTTTCTCATTACAACATGTCACATTTTGTTTGTGTTATTCGAGTAGAAGTTGGGTGTTGCATTGATCACTGACTAGTCTAGAAATGAAAGGCCGAGTTAAAGCTAAGTGATATTAACTAAGCCTTGTTGCGACAGTAAATGCTTTTATAAAACTGGTTTAGTATAACAGGTACAATTTTGTTATTGGTCAGAAGTAAATGGTTAGGTGCATGTGATATTTAAAAGAGTTACAACAATAGTCTGTGTAAATTTACAAGACATACTGTATATTTATTTAGTTCTTTAATATTGTGGCTTCCTCAGGTGTACAACCAAAACCACCAAGGACACATCATTGCTCTGTTTGTAAAAGGTATTCATTACAGCTCACCTATAGCTAAACTCTTTTCTTCTTTGTAAATCAAATTGTCTTCAGAATTGCTGCAGATGGCAAATGATTTACTTTAGAACTTTGAAAAAAGGAAGAAAGTATATATTATATTAATTTTATACTGCCTGGGTAAATGAATTGGATGGTCAACCTGGTATAATTATTATTAGCAGTAATGTGCCATGCAACATCCAAACCGCCCCCAAGTGGATTGCATGACGTTAATTGATAGTGGGTGAGTGAGTGAGTATTGCATTTTTGCATGGCAGGATATGGACAGAGAAACTGGGGTTAAGTCCTAAAAATTTTCTTTTATTCTGGAGAACTCAGGACAGGAACTTCTTTATTATCAGTCAATGATACCATGAAAATAAAATTGATGCTTAAATTTCTCCAGGGTTGGTAGAAAGTGTTGCCTTTGCTATAACATCTGCAAACGGTTCTACTTTCGCGTCTTCTCGGATAAGGACGTTAAACCATACGCCGAGGAGTAAGATCCTTGTAAGGGACCTCGAGTCCTATTATCTCTCTTTCTTGGAACCTCACTAGGTTCCTGAATGTTGTAAAACAAAACAAAACAAAGTGAAACTCCAATGATTGTTACACCACAGTTGCCTCCACTGTTTTCTATCTTCTGCTATATCTTCTGTGATGTTAAGATTCTTCACTATCTTACTCCAGGTCTTCTTTGCTCTACCTACCAGCCATCTACCTTCCACTTCTAGCTCCATCACTCTCTTAAAGTATGGTGTTCTCATCCCTACATTTTTCACAGCCAGACAGTTAAGGGTCTCAGAAAGTCTGCTTGAGTGGCTCACATGTTAAGGCACAACTTGAATTGCCAGCTGTTAAGAAGTGCTCTCAATGAAAGAAACAGACCACAACACTGAAATGACAACCCTACTCTTTGCGAGATGTATGTGGGTTGAATAATTGAGAGACTGGTTTAACGTCCGTATCTGAGAAAGAAAATTTTATGAATTTTGTGTGACTACTTTCCAGTAGCTACTGTACAAATAAATACGGAAGTTTGTTTTCTTTTAACTGTTCCTTGAAAGTTAACTGTGAAATAAATGTTTACTTTCAGATGTGTCTTGAAAATGGATCACCACTGTCGTATCCTCAGTATTTGTCAATTTTAGTTATTGTAGCAGCAAGTTTTCCATTGTGGTAGACGTTTTTGTTTACAGAGTTTATGAAATGAAAGAAGATTTTGGTTAAAACGATTAAGTGGAATGGCCTCCACTGAAGTCTCATTGATTACTTCTGGAAAATGCCTTTAAAGTGTATATGATACAGGCGTAGATAATCTATGGATGTTGTCTTTCAGTAGCATGTTTTATTTAAAAATCAGCCTTTGATGATACCTTGAATTGGTGAAAGCTAGGACAGTTTTACAAACATTTTTTTAAACATTAGTTGTAGGCCTCAAAAGAATTTAAATCTACATTTTTAATACGGGTGTAGGATTTATGTACACACTACAGCTGTAAATATTCTATATATAGTTAAATATGATTTTGTAAGGGGTACTGTAACACACTGACCATGAACTGGAAGGGAAAGTCAAGTTTAACTTACTCCATTGATCAGTGCCACTCTACGGTGCTTTCCTAGATTTAGTAGTACTTCCAGGTATATAGCTACCTGTAAGACAAACTAGTAAGCCCACTTTACCAGTTTTTCTGAAACCCTAGATATTCACCTACTTAAAACGTTTGCAGTCTGCCAAAAAGAATTGAACGTGACATCTTAACTTCGTGACGTTATATCGAGAGAATGGAACGTGACATCTTAACTTCGTGACGTTATATCGAGAGAATTGATCGTGACATCTTAACTTCGTGACGTTATATCGAGAGAATTGAACGTGACATCTTAACTTCGTGACGTTATATCGAGAGAATGGAACGCGACATTTTAACTTTGTGACCTCGTATCGTGAGAACGGATCGTGAAATTTTAACCCGGTGACGTCATATCGTGATGTTCTTGTTAGATTGCGGGCGCAAGTATGGAATCTTCTTTAGTCATGTACTAGCACATTGTTTGTTTATTTCTTAGGATAATTATAATAGAGATTACCAATCAAGAAACTGTCTCTAATATTGCATCAAATGCGCCCACCCGGGCTGTGATGAATCTTGCATCGGGGAAGCAAAACAAGCCCCAAAATAACGTTATAACCATCAACTAAATCCGAGCTTCAGTGGGATATCTACCAACGACCTCCTGGCATACACCCACAGAGACGCCAGTGGACTTAACACCCTCCCCTGATGTTAAGATTCTAGACTATGAGGTATAAATGTTTGAGTGGGGAGTGAGGGAGGCGATCTGGGAGAGGGTCGGGGCCACCTCTTTAAAGAAGAGGGGTGAACTGTGGTTTCTTTTGTCTCAACCTTGGGACACTGCTTTGCATGGTATCCCATCATGCGTCACGGACTTAGTAGTGTGCTTTGTTTGATCAGTTCTTAGTTTCTCATTACCAAATGTCCTACTTTGTATATGTTATGTTAGGAGAAGTTGGGTGTTGATAACTGATTGGGACTGAAAAGGTTAATTTCAAATTTATGTCTGCCCAGTCTTCCTTGACCGTATTTTCAGCATGGATAAACAACTGTGTTGGACATTTCAATCATCGTTATTTTATCCTGTTCTGTATTTACATGTGTCTTGGTACTGTATACGTCACCATGACATCATGGGACCTATTCTTGAAACATTTCTGGGACTCTAGTGTACGTGTGCAGCAGGATAACCAGTTTGTAGAAAATGATCTTTGGAACATATCATTAACAATTATTACTCGAGCCCGGATGGGCTCTGAGTCAATAGCCTATGAGGCGGAAGGCCAAATGTGCTATTGACTCAGAGACCATAAAGGCGAGAGGAATAATTGTTTTAGTAAAATCTAACTAGTTGGTGAAAAAAATATCAAGACAAAACATCTTTCGCTAGTTAAAGCTATTGTTTTGGTTTTGAAAGCCGGCGTTTTTCGCTACTGTAGGCCATTTATATAACAAATAGCCTAGTAGTAGCTCAACCAATCAGAACACAGCATTGATAATAGACCACTAGTTGGATTTTACTAATAAGTGTTATCTTAACTTGAAACATTTTGTATAAAATTTTATTTGAGTAGCAGTAGAAGTAAAATTGATTGAATGGTAGTACTTTTAAGTAGTTAAAAATTACCTTCGAATTGGGGGGTAACTAGTGGTGGATATTAATTTTACCGAGATGCGAATTAGTGAGGTAAGTATCTATTGCTAGAAACCAACACTGAATGCAGGGGCGGATACAGGGGGGTGAATTGGGTAGATTTTCACCCCCCCTTTTCAATTTTCTGGTACATTCTTTGTACTTTCCCGTCTTCTCCAAAGTTTCTGGTAAATTCTTTGTATTATTCACCCCCTTCTAGAGTTTTCACCCCCTTTCTAGAGTTTTCACCCCCCTTCTAGAATTTCTTGATCCGCCACTGGAATGCCCAGGATAGTTGTTTCAGTATTAATTTAGCAGGTGAATAAAATTAAATAAAATTTAATACAATAATCTGTCACACATCACACCACATAATCTTTATTTTAACTCGAATTTGCTATAGCATATTAGGCTAATTTCTCCGAGTGGAACAATAAAAATAAATAAAAAATAATTAATTTACGTTTATAATTCAAACCTAAGATTTCGGATTTTTTGTTTAAAAGACAGGATAGTAGGTTCTGTTCTTGAACCTTCAGGATGGGAGTCAACCTCGTGCCCAGACTCTTATCTAAGAGCCTGGGTACGAGGTTGGATGGGAGTTCGAGTAAGGGCGTACGTAGTCCTCTAAAGCTCTAATTTTACTGGTTCTCGTTAACACGGAGAAGCATTGTATAGTTGGGGTAAAGTTTATTGTGTGTTGTGATTCTTTTGTGTTTTTATCCAATTAAAAAAGACTTTCTAAACTACTACGTACCGACCCGGGAGTTCCAGTTTTTAGCGGCAAAATACTTAAAAGAGTTAAGTCCATATTTAGTAATCTTCGAAGTCTCTAGTTTAAGAACATTTGTTCCTCTAAGTGAATAATTACTGGTCTAACATTAAACATATCTTTCGTGTACAGAGGGTAACTATTGTAGTGAAGGCTGGTCTAACAATTAAACATAACTTTCGTGTACAGAGGGTAACTATTGTAGTGAAGGCATTTGAAGACAGATGTAAGCATTAGGCATATTCGCTGATTAAAAAGAGAGATTGTTCCAGATTTGTTTAAAAGTTCATATTAATTTGAGTTCAAGTCATTAAATATTGCCCGAAGTACACGCTTGTTTAGGCTGTATCTCAGAACATCTTTGTTAAAATATGGCCAACGACAAATTTCATATCTAATGTGGCGTAATCAAACTCACGCGGAAACAAACAGAGTTTAATCAATTTTTTCACGGTTTCAAGAGGTGAAGGTTAGTACGGGATGTAAACTTACCATGACATTTGAGCCAATGAAAAGAAAGATAAAAGACTCCCCAATCTTAATTCAGCCAATCACAAAGCTTGTTCAAATCTTGAATTACATGGGGAGTTTACATGACGTACTGGCCGAGACGAATGACACTGGATATTGAGTGTTTGATGAACCAATCAGAAAACGCGGAAAGTGCTATAAATCTGCTAGATTATTACTAACAGTAATAGATTTAGTATTATTTAATATTAGTAGTATTAGTAACACTGTATAGTTTAATAATAGTAAGATCTCAAAAACTTATGTGCAGTGTCTATCTAATTCCTTCTATACTATACAACTCCTTAATTGCGTTCGACGAAGGAAGAACGCTTCCTAATCTCCTGGGCTACCTGTGATCGCGTTGGTGTCCTGTTAACGCAATAGCGAAAGCTGACCCGTGTTTTTCGTTCGATCGGCCGGCCGTTCATCTTTTCAGCGCCATTTTGAATGACGTCACAATTTATATAACTAGCCTTTAAAACCTTTTTGTACACAGAGTAAATACAGGTTTCACAATACGCCATAACCCTTTACTTGACAACATACCATAGGCATATTCACCTATCCCAATAACCAAAAAAAATATTTCCCCCTTGAAATGGCGAACGCAATTCCCTAATCTCCGATTACTATTAGTCATATCAATATTATTGATTATGCTAATGTTGAAATTACCAGATTTAATGGAGCCGAAACCAGTTGTGTAGAATTTCGCACAATTGGGGCATCCCGCTGATAAACAGTAACTGTTTTGCTACTATTTTCAGCAGCATTATAGTTATGTCCGTTCAAATATCTATTTGACATTACAGTACTTATATTTACAGAATGATCACATGAAAGTTTCGGATGCAACATATTTAGAAGCAAATAACACAACACAACTGGAAAACGAGGTAACTATGCAGTAATATATAGGTCAATATTTAAACTATTTTGGTCATTGCCATTAGAGTTATCTAAACTAAGATTTAAACTGCTTTGGTCATGGCCATTAGAGTTATCGAAATAAAGATTTAAACTATTTTGCTCATTGCCATTAGAGTTATCCAAATTAAGATTCAAACTGCTTTGGTCATTTGCCGTTAGAGTTAACCAAAGTAAGATTTAAACTGCTTTGGTCATTGCCATTAGAGTTATCCAAACTAAGCCGTTGATGTTTTAAGCTATACAAAATTTATCTAGTTAAGTATTTTTGGAAAAACAATTCAAAAATAGTTATTATTTGTTGGAATTTCAGGCTTAATTTTTTACTTAAAAGTTTGAATTTCCCGCATCTGTTACTCAATCGATAACCTGCAGACCATAGTCGTAGTTGGCTTCTACCGATTTCTAAACATTTATACTAATATCGAGTAGAAATACTTCACAGTGGTGTTTGGCGCATTTGCATTTCACTCAAGAAAAATTGGGCCTGGGAATCCTCAAGCTATCCAACGTAACTAAATAAACTGCTACGTTGCCAGCGTGGTGGTCCCTGATGGTGTAGTGGTTAGCACTCCTGACTACAATACAGGGAGACGTGGGTTCGATTCCCGCTCAGGGCATGTACCAATTTTTCGTACGAGTGTATTCTTTATAATAAAGCCTATACTTAAAATCTGACACTTTATTCGATTTACCACACTTTAAACTTTGACGAAGAGTGCAGTCAGCATTCAAAAATATATTTCGCGGTTTATTTTTTAACATTTTAAATTACAGTCTCACCGTTATACAAAATACTGTATTTACATTTATTGCATTTGTTGAAATATTTTCAATTGCAGGTTGCTCAAGCTGTGCTTGGTACAGGTGTATCAACCTCCTATGAACACTCCAACATTATTTACATTTTTATACTCTGTTCGTCCGTGACACTAGCGCTCGGCATTTTGACACTGTGGCATTGTAGACTCATTGCAAGAGGAGAAACCTCAATAGAATTGCACATCAATAGAACATCTCGAATCAAACTGAAGAAGAGAGGTTTGGTGAGTTCTTCACATTCACCTAGACTTGAACTCATTAGGTTTTGGAAATATATTATGCACTGATGAGTTTGCGCAGTTGGTGAGATCTCTGCTTTCCAACCACAGGGACCCCAGTTCAGTCCCTGCAGTCTAACAGTACTCGAATATTTGTGTGATCTTCTCCATCTAAGCAAACTCAGCTTTTCTTACTTCCGACGTAGGTAAATGATTAGTGGTATTTGCTTGGGGCTATTCTGGATTATTATACATTGGTGTCAAAAGCTCGATTTTGATTGGCTATAAGCGCGCAGCTAATTCTTGCTTGTTCTGTCTCTCATACGTCATACCTACAGAAAATAGATTTTATATATGTAAAAGTGACGTAATACCAATAGACAATAGTTTTAGGCATGCAGAAGTGACGTCAACTAACACACTAACCAGAAGTTTGATCAGTTTTGTATGCATAATAAAACAATTATTAGATTCGGTTTTTGCGTGATAGCGATAATTATCAAGGCTTCAGTTTGTGATAACTCAAACTTTGGCCTTGATAATTATCGCTATCATGCTCACCCTCATCCAATAATTGTTAATTATTGTCATTTCCAGGGGGAGTCAAAGACTCTCATCCACTTAACATGACAGAAACCAGAAATAAGCACCACCCCCATGGGCCAGTAAAGGATTTACCTCCTAAGCATAAGCTTTACTTCTAATGTTTGTAATTGCTTTGATCATACTTTTCAAAATGTAGGAGCTCATAGGCTTGCCCTTTGGTTCGTTCAGAGTATCACTAGGAAGCTTCACAGCTAAAAGACCCAGTGTTTGCTGAATCTCGGAAGACCTTGGATATGTTATATGTAAGCGTCTCATGGAATAAAAGATCTGGCATTATATTTTCCTCACTCATAATGACACCTTTGTTTTAAGTCGGTTATAAATCTAAATTTATAATCTACAAAGGGACAGAACCCATCACTGCAGATGTGTGCAGTGCAAGTGCAACTAATACTAAAATATGTGCAATATCTACAAGTGCTGGTGATGAAAACTCTAATCAGTTAAAAATTTAGTTAAAATATTTTAGTTAAAGTTAAAAATTTATATTAAAAGTTTTGGGGGTCATTGTGGGCCCTCAATGCATTATAAAAGCGTCTGTGTTACTGGTTTCTATCATATGTGGTGGTAGTTTGTTCCAGTCACTGATTGGTCTAGGAAAGAAGCTGTATTTGTATGTGTCGCTCTTGCAGCTTGCGTTGATGAATTTTAGGTTATGGTAGTTTCTTGTTTTGCGCTGTTTCTGTTTGAAATATGGTGGTATTATAATGTACGGTTATAATGTGTTAACTCAGTGACTGAAAATGTTCATATTTTTATCCCCCTGAAAAATGGTTTCTTTGCTTACGTATTTACGAATGAGTACGTAATAAAGCATTTACTAACTATGGTTTTATGGATTTGTTATCCATTCATCTTTAACCGTTTCATTCCCAGCTGTGTTATTAAATTCTCCCAACTTTGGCACATTCCTATTACTGAATACGTTTAGGAGAATTTTAACTTTAATCTTAAATACTTTGCCTTTTGACCAATTTATCTCTCATTGGTAATGTCTTTTTTGTATGTATTATGTAATATATAACAGAGTGATACTTACAGTTTAAGATGTTTTTGAGTGTTTCTGGTATGAGAATTCGAGGGATTCTAAGTCATTCTTGTCAAATCGTCGGCATCACCAAGCTGTGAAACATTTTTGACAATCTTGATACCTCTCTGGACTTCAGAGTGAAGTATTGTGCAGTCCTTTTCTTTTGTGAGACATTTACTAAAATACCACAACACAAGTCGAAATCGGGATTTTAGTGCCTATCCCAATGACATACTGATCGGGATTCTCAAGGAAAATCGGGATAATCCCGACGATCTCGAGATGGTTGAACAGTCTGTTTCTTATTCAATCCTTGCGTGTCTATCAATTTTTCACAGTTCTTCTTGTCCATCATTTTAACCCACACATTGCTCTCGCTATAATTCTCGCAGTCGTTTTCATGGTCATTGGTTCTGTTTCCCTTAGGTAACGTTTCTCACTTTCATACTGTACTGTTGATCTCCGATAATCCCTTCATTTCATCTTATCGAAAACTATTTTCTATTCAACTGTTATTCGTATTATCTGAATTTTACTCAGTCATGTTTTGATTTCGAAGTCATAACTGCCTTACATTCATACTGTACTGTTGATCTCCGATAATCCCTTCATTTCATCTTATCGAAAACTATTTTCTATTCAACTGTTATTCGTATTATCTGAATTTTACTCAGTCATGTTTTGATTTCGAAGTCATAACTGCCTTACATTCACTATCAGCACTCAATCTGCCCCCTAAATAGCAAAACCCAGTTATTCTTTGCACCTCGTTGTTTATTTTCTCTTTTGATCCCACTCTCCCATCAATTTTGTTCTTGTCCAACTCTTTCTTTTAGTTTGTTCCCATTTATCTATATCTTTGATATTGTAAAAAACATCGAGTCAGATGTATTAAAGACCTCAGAAATTTTAAACGCTTGTCAGAGTCGAGATTTGTACTTGAGACGTTATAGTTCTGTTACTAACTAGTACACTCACTCATGATACCACCTTGATGACTCAGGTACATCAACGTGGCTTTGTTCCTGGAAGCCGTAAGGAATTGTATAACTCCCCTGTCTTTTGATATTTTAGGATTTGTACTTGAGACGTTATAGTTCTGTTACTAACTACGCTCATGATACCACCTTAATGGCTCAGGTACCTTAACGTGGCTTTGTTCCTGGAAGCCGTAAGGAATTGTATAACTCTCCTGTCTTTTGATATTTTAGGTTTTCAGAAACCCTTTTGATTATGGGATTATTAACAACTGGAAGTTGATGCTGGGATTAGTACATGGAAGGTAAAATAATTTTCAATAAATTTTGTTTTACATTTGAACTGTATTGCTTTGACATATTATATATGGTTAATTCAAGACTTCAGTTTTTTTGTCTTTTATTTTTACAATTTGTTCACATAATACTTCAAATTTTGAAAGCTTATTTGACTCGATTATCTCGAAGTTATGTCAGATAGCCTGTATCATTAGCTTGATTATAATTATTTACTAAAATCTTTCATAAATACGCATTCATATCACACCGTCTTTTTTCTAGAACAGTTCTTTAATTATCTATTTATATTACGTGTACAAAAATTTGGCACAAAATATAAAGAATCTTAAATCTTGAAAATAACGTAGTGTTAGTGCCTATATCAGTGGCCACTAGCACGCATGTGCAGTCTGTACTTGATGTTCATCATTTACGCCACACCCCACAAGCATTACATTTTAACACTTCTTTATTTTTCTTTGTTTTTTTTTGTTTTTGTAACTCATGCTAAAACACAAAATCGTTGTTTCATTTATAAATTTCTATTTGCAGATCATGGTGGCGAATCTTGTTTCCATCGACCCACCCACCGTATGGAAATGGAATAACCTGGCCACCTCCACCACCCCAGAGGGGTAGAATTCTACCTCTGTGAAAATCCAGCGTCATCTTGAAGAAACCAATAATTGTGTTTCTGCTGAAGATCAGGAACCAAAATATTTTTCTTCTTTTGCCATGTTTTAATTTCAATTATTATATGGCCATGTCTCAAAAGGACTGGAAACAAACAAATTTAAGAATTTGATTGGCTAAAGTCGATCTTGACTGCGGTCTAGATTTTCCCATCTAGACCGGCATCTAGGCCGCGTATGGAAGCAAATAAAATTATTTATGTTTTTGTTCCTTTGCTTTTTTTGTTTGGCCATACAATAAACATCTAATTAACCGAGCGGTCGGTGTGTATGGGAGAATCTTGACCTCGGTCGCTGGTACAGACCTTACTGCGTTCAGTCTGTACTGGCGACCTAAGTCAAGATTCTCTCATACAGACCGACCGCTCGGTTAATAAGAGTTAATTCATAATGTTAAAATGGCATGGGATGCCAATAATCTGAGGGTGCTTCAAACCTTCGGAGTATAAGTCTCTATATGTAGTGTAAACTAAGTCGTTATACCTATAAACTCAAATACGTTTTTCGATTAGAGAAGAACATGGAATAGCGGGTATATGTCCTGCTTCACTGTCGGCTCAATATATTCACAAATTAGTATAAATATCTTTAACTTAGGAATGACTATAGACGGAATGAGCGTGTTGACACATGTTTATATTTCTCAGACGAAAAATCTTCTGAGTTCCTAACGGGAATCGAACCCACGACCTTATTATAGCTCAGAGGCTCTTCCCATAGAGCAACGGGAGCTCACGTACGGAACGGTTTCAAACACGAATTGAAAATGAACAGTTTTTATGTGAATAAAGCTCGAAATATGCTAACCTTGCTTCGAAGTTTTAACAATTAAAACTGATTTAATTAATTTGTGACTTGTTTTATTTGGAAATTACTGGGATTTGTAACATTTTGCACAAAGGTCGTAAACGATTTTTAATTCATAAGGTGTCCGCCGTTTGGTGAATAAATGAATGAAATATTGAGTAAATGAATAAGTGAATAAATCCAATGTAGCATACGATGTGAGTGCACTTAACGCATATTCTTTGGTTTCACTCAGTCCCATGAAACACAAAAGACAATGGGCATAGCCCAGTAGCGGATCCAAAAATTCTTGAAGGGGGGTGAATAATACAAAGAATTTACCAGTAACTCTAGGAGAAAAAGGGTGGCAAGTACAAAGAATGTACCAAAAAATTGAAGAAAAGGGGGGGGTGAAAATTCACCCAATTCACCCCCCCTGTATCCGCCCCTGTAGCCACCATGTTGGTGTTCGAAACAAAAGAAATAAGTAAAATTCTTTTGTTAAGAGTGCACCAACATGGCGGCTTTGACGTCATATGAAAACTGGCAATTATTAAAACTAAGTGTAATTATAATAAATGTAAATAAATGCTTGAAATGTAAATAAAAGTTTTACACCATGTTGAGAAGTTGATAAACGGACGTTTCTAATTGTGGTCCTTCGTTATAGTAAATGAAAAGTTTAATTGATTTGTATTCAACACTGCAGTCCACCCAAATTCAATTGACTATATTTCTAATGACGTAATTTTGAGTCGGGCGCGCAATGGTTTTTGGGAAATCGAGTCACGCACAAAATATTGTTATGGAAACGCTGAATGTTTTGATTAGTCTTTTGCTAGTTTACGTCACAAACATCATATATTCGCAAAAAACATGAATAATTCAGTGCAGATTCAAAGAGATTCAGCAGAAGACATTAGCCCTGTTTTTTTTTTGAAAACTCACAGTGCCCGGCATTTCATTCTTCCATTGGTGAAGTCTTCAGTATGTTTACTTTATTGTGTAAGCCCCCTTACCCCACCCTCCCTCAGGTAACCTCATGTATACAGGAACAAGAAAACTATTGAAGAACAACAACTTGCATAGTTACAGAATCTTGTAGTGCTAAGGAGAAACAAGCATGCATTTACTGAAATGTTCTTCAACTGGAACTTTGAATAAACGTCGCAGGAAATTATGTCTGCCAGCCGTTAGTAAAACATTCACCATAATTTGGAGAAGAAGCAAGCGCCG
>JAOBRB020504172.1:0-19041 GCA_027575285.2 Zoanthus pulchellus | reverse complement strand
CTGGTATTATAATTGTGCCTCGTTTTGATGCTAGAAAAAAAGTTATCAAAAAGGGAAGGTAGAAGATTGAACTTAAAATTGTACATAAAAATAGAATTACAGAGATAGATGATATCCCCAAATTTTAAAATATGCAGCTCTTTAAAAATAGGACTGGGATGTGTAATATGGAGAAAACGATATTATTCGCACAGCTCTCTTCTGAAGTAAGACTAGTGGTTTCAAGGTTGTCTTGTAGGTATTTCCCCAGACTAAAATACCATAAATTAGAAACGGATATATCAAGGAATAGTAAAGTTGCACGAGAATTTTTTGAGGAACATAGTGACGCTATTTAGACAGGATTACAATACCTCTTGAAGCCTTTGCTTCAATCGTGGACAGTAGCACAACTGAGGGGATATTTGCTCGACAGAGAAGTACCAGTTAATGCCTTAAACAAAGAAAAACTGATAGAGCTAGTTCAGTATGCACAGAAGCTTGAGTGGGGATTAAAAACACTTAATCAGGCGAGTCTTGAAAGTGAGCAAGTCAGGCTTGCAAATTTAAAACTTGATGGAATAATACAATTGCCTACCAAAGGCAGGTCCGCCATGTTGGAAGACATAACAAAAAACTCATTTTAAAATATTTTGTTAAAGTTTTTCCAACATGACGGCGTGTTATGTACATTTACTTACAACTGGGACAATGGCATTATTTACTTGTATATCAGAGTATAGTTCATTTTATTGTCTTTTAAGTTCATAGTCACACAACAAATAGTTATTGCATGAGGCATATGTTGGCCACATTGTGCTTAATATGTTCCGTTACAATATATGTATATTAAGAGTGTTTGTTTAAAGAAGGAGGATGCAATGAATGAATCAAGTGAGAGGGGGAGTGAGAGTGGGAGAGATTGCTGGCGGAGTGGGGTAAATCCGGCCAGCCTCGTTTACGGAAATAAAACCGGATCAAAACTGGATTGATGATGATGATGATTACAAGGCTTTGATATTTGTAGTCGTAATGGATTTATGTAAGACATTTGCAGTCCTCATTGTGCATAATATGTTCTCACATTATTTGTATATTTACAAGGCTTTGGTATTTGTTGTTTTAGCATGAATTTTTGTAAGTCACTTGCAGTCCAGAGAAACAATTGGTCCTTGTAGATTTACGGATGCACCGACAATAGTAGCTCTGTGATCGAACACGTCCAGCATGTCCAATGGCAATTCTGATTTCATGATACGAATGTCTTTGATGCGACCAATGACACGTTTAATGTGGACTCGTGCATTTGCAACTTGTTTTGTTTTAGCATTGTCTGCATAGGTAAATTGCTGTTTGCTTTTCAGAAATGGGGGTATTATAAGTTTAACTTGTTTCGGTAAAAGGAGTTATTGGATATTGAATCCCCTGTCGGCCAACACAATGTCACTTGGGTCAAATAGATCAAGAATGCCACTCTGTATCACCAAGTTTTTGTCTCTCATCGATACACCATGAATATGAATGACACTGTTCCAGCTGGTGTACAGGCAACTAAAAGCTTTGTTGTGGGTCTCCTCTTATATGAAGAATATATCTGTGTGTTTGCCTTTGATAGTGAAGGTCGTTGCATGGGAACTTCGGTACAATCAATAATAACCCGTATATTTTTTTTAATTTTAGGAAGCACTCTGGGTAATACAAGTGAACATACGGCCCATGATTTCTTCAAGGAGGTTCAACCTAGGACCATTAGTAGTTCATTCTCAGGTGAAAGTCTCCCCTTCGGGCCAAGTTGTTAGTTTCTTGTTACTTGGTACGTACTATTTTGCTTCAGTAGTGGTTTCCTTAATACAACTGTATGTAGGGAACTTTCTCCTTTACATCATCAAATACCCACCTAAAATAATCATATGACTGCAGCCCTGTATTTAATTTATAGAGTAGTTTTATTCATAGATTTATTAAGCCCCCTCCCCTTATTATCATACAACTGCAGTATTGCCACTTTTCCGAATTTTAGGATAATCCACAACGAAAAGAAAAAGATAGATAAGAAAAAAGTTGTTGATCATAATTTTTAAGTTCCCTCTGATGGCAACCTAGACACAGGCAAACTGTTAAACAATCTTCCTATCTCTGGAAGAGATCTTCCAAATTTACCAGGTAAACAAGTGTTATCTACATAAAATGCTTATTTTCAAAATTTTGCCTGAATTCAGGATTTTTCGCCCTAATTGTAAGAAAATCAATTCATCTCCATTTGTTTCAAGCAGCTGAAATCTGATGAGAAGCAAGGGGTGGGATATATATTTGGGTTCTTTGTGGGACATTTCGAATTTCTGGGAATTTAACTCTAGTCATCTGATTGATTCACTCAGTCCTTTTTTCTCTTTCTTTCTTTTTTTGTTTGACAGACCATAATAAACTGCCATGAAATTAACAGAGCTTATTTTCTGATGGATTCATTGAAAACCTGTTTTTCTCTTTCTTTTAAACAAAGAGGTAAATAGAAACTTCAGAGTGAGAGGTTAAATGAGGTCTTTCTTTCTTTTGCATTATACTCCATTTGTCCTACAAAAGACTCATTTAACAAATCTATATGTTTCTAAAGAAACAATTTGCCGGTAATAAAAATTGGTAATAACAAACCACAAACCTATACACGGGTTGTCAGTGTGTCACGATGACAGTCTGAATGACAGTCTGAATGACAGTCTGAGCAGGAAGTGTCAAGTGCCCCAGCTCTTATGCTCTTGCTCTTTCTTGTTCGAATTTTAACATGTTGATACAAAAAAAAAGAAACAATCAACAACTCATAAAATGATGCATATTAATTTGTACTTATTGATGAAAAACGGTAAAACTACTGCATTCACTCACCGTAATTTTGCATCACAAATGTAATCATTGACTATGTGCGTACACACAGTGAATATAAACATTGCAGATTTAAGTCATTTTTCTTACTTGCTCAATCAAGTAATGAAAATCCTGATTACCTGTCTTTATAGCGTCTATCATTGTTGCAGCCATACACAGCGCAATGATCACTACCTCCCATCTTTTCATTTAGAATATTTTTAATAAACCTTTCTTGTGTTCGCAATAGTTTGGCGGCCCTCGACCAACAGGCGGTTCTGCTTGTGCTCCCTTTCCCCACCCCATGAGGCCTTGCTAGCACTTGGCCTCGGCGATCCGCGTGACGGGTTATTTCGGTCCACACGATACATACAATCAGGGATTCAAATCTAAGCACAAGTTAAAAATGCCAAAAATAGAACAGAGTATTGTCGCTATAACAAAATAGTGAACTCGCAGCACTCACTTTCTATTCAGTAAAAATGGACGGAGAAGCTGTAATGCGGTAAAAACTTGTATAAAGATCCATAAAGAATTGACATGTTTCGGTATGCCTTGTGCCATCATCAGGATTCAGATACCAAAATAGTGAGCTCGCACAGCACTCACTTTCTATTAAAAATGGACAGAGAAGCTGTAACTCGGTAAAAACGTTTTTTAATAAAGATCCATAAAGAATTAATATGTTTCGGTATGGCTCGTGCCTTCATCAGAATTCCGAAATCTAAGTACACTTGTCATAAAAATTCAAAAGGAAAACAAAAGAATAAATTATTCAAACAACGTGATACAATGGAGGGATTAAAGAGACAATTTTGAATTAACATGAAAAAGTTGCTGGCTCAGTGAGGTTTCTATTAGAAATTGGCTAGTATATATAAAACTTTAATTAATGTGGCTAGACATACATCAGTTTATCAAATTAGTGTTGTAAACGATTACGCTTAAAAGAAAATAAAATTATAAAAATATATAACTTAGAGTGTAAAATATCTGATTATCGCTCTATATCTAATAGCGATATACTCTGATGAATTACTGATCTAAAAATTGCAATTGTCATCTTTTAAAACTGACGCTATAGAAAGTTCCAGCCGTGAATTGTGTAAGTTAATCTTGTGTTGTTCGCCTATACTATATATTTATAAACAAGCTTTCAAACTTTATAATAAACGCTTTTGGTGTTTTGATATGTTTATGAAGCGGCTTTTACTCTTTAGTACATTATTTTTTGAACTAAAGACCATCTTTCTGGTTGCATATAATATTCCCTTGATAGAATTTTAGAAGTAAAGACAAACCCTATATTTGTAATTTCATGACCTCAAATATGTAATGTCTTTTTAGAGTAGGTAATCCTTGAATTTAAAATTGTATTGTTTTCGAAGCTTCAATCGAATACGACATAAAATACTTTTAAAAACACACATTAACGCACAGCAAGTTATTGATTAATAATATTAATAATACCTTATTTATACATACATAGACACATATTATGAAATCCATGAATATAAATTGGGGAAACTGCATAGCGGCCGATTAAGTGATGGCATCACAGATCACCTTTATAACACACGTTTGAACGATCTATCCAAACCCGCCATTTTAATTCTTCTGTTCATTCTCTTTCTAATTTGTTTCATTCGGTTTTTTGTCATCAACGGCGGTAACAATTGTCGCAAAAATAAAGAAATGCGACTAATTTTTTCACCTTTTCGACCTCTCAATTTTTGCGGGATAAATGAGCGCTTCAGTTTCTCTTTGCTTTTTATTGTCATTAAACCCATTTGATTTTTTGACATTTCACTTTTTCTCATACATCTTTATCTTTTTATTTCCATTTGTTTTTACGTCTCTCTTATTTCTGTATCTTCATTTGCTTTACTATTATTCTTTCATGCGTTCACTCCAACGAAGGAGTGCAGTCTAAAACCTTGGTCATAAATTATAATATTTTTCACTTTACGGTTTAGAATTGATCTTTTTTTTAAAACTGTTTATACATAAACATGCATTTTGGATTTAATGGCTCTCCTGTCAAAATCGGCTTCAAGATAAAATCATATTAATATGAATAGGTACCCTGTGGGTATACTTGTGGCAAGTTTGTTCTTCAACAAAATAATTTCTTACCACTGAAAACTAAAGTTTGAAACGAAATTCTTAGAAGCTCTATAATTACTTTGGCTTTCGTGTAAAATTACACTCAAAAAACTGAACACAACTACAAGAACTTTCAAATTCAAATCTTTTAACATCCCTTTGGCTTTGCTTTTTTTCTAATGAATTAAAGAATTAAATTTCATAGGTGACCGAATTTCAATTCAATAGACCCAAGTGCATAACTAATTCATGGGACGATTTTTTGTATTCAGTCAAATATAAAGAAGCTTTTGAACACTTATCTTATTTTTAATACGGAAGAGCTTACAAATGGCGCAGTCGAATTTCCTTTAATATTTTTGTTATTGCTTAAGACATGCAATATATATCAAAACATGTTATTGTTTTTTAACTCTAGGCATGGAAGGTTTTTACTAAGTGAGTATAGTAGTTAGCGGTTACTAAATTCGGAATCAAATCCAACACAGCCGGACACGGTGCGTATGAAGTTTTTGTAGTCTTTTCAAACATCATATCAAAAAATCTTGGTGCGACTTAAATACTACAATGAATAAACTATACTACTTTATGTGCATGATTCTGTCATAGTGTTTTATGAATATATATGTTCTGCTTAATGCAACTTTCAACATTCTCCTTTTTTCAATGATATTTCAGAATATCTTTATCACTTTTTACTCATTTTTTGACAAATTTGACACAAAAAGTCAACCTTGGAGAACAGCAACAACATAGTTTATCGCCGCTTCATTTGCAGTATTTAACATTTTAGTAACCAAAGTTTGACTATTTTGAGGTTTTTTTGTGAATAGAAGTAACTGTCATTAGATAACTTAAAATAAGATCTGTTGAAGATAGTTTTAAATCCTTAAATCTTTTTCTTTTTTTTGGCGTTTTGCCTTTTTATTAGTAAGCATTAACATTGGGCAATATGCTTTTGAAATCTTCTAATTTGAATGTTGTATTGAAAAAAACAAATTTTTCAATGAAGTGACAAAAATATAAAATATTAAATTTTACTTCTTTGGAAAAAGGTGCTAAAAATCGGCAACTATTGTCTTTTAATTTTGTTTTCAAGTTCTTCTTTAGCTTTCATTTTGATTCAAAATTGTTTTCTTATGTGATATCAAGGGCTCTTGATGTTTATAGTTAGAATACGTGTATACTGCCAAAAGAGGCAATACCAAGAAACTCGTGCGTATAGTAAGCGGTCCAAAACAACAAAATGTATAATTATAAGGAAGATAAAAACATATCCGACATTGATAACGATGAAAGACATCAGATGAATAACTGACAGCTATGGTTTTCACTGACTCGCCTGAGGTAATAGATTATTCAAATAAAAAAATCAATTTAACTATTTCCAATAAAGAACGTGGATCATCAAATTGATCGGCAGATGACTTTTCTAATAACACTGTGTTTGTTTGAGGTTTAGAATAAGACATAACGACAGCTTGTTCTCCTAACAAGGACTTATGCTCACATGTAATATGTGTATATAGATATTGGTATACCACCTTATACCTTGTCAAAAGGACGTCCAGCTGACAGCAGTTGTTTTCAAAAACAAGAACATCTCATTCAGAAAGTTGAAGATAAAGAATATTTGTTAGTTTTTTGCTCTTTGTTAGTGGTCACCGCTGTCTCAAATTAATTTTGTTGATTATACATTGAATTATTCTCATTGCTTGGTTGAGAGCGGTCAAACTCCTAGAAAGGAAGAATTACAGAAGGCCAGCGAGTGGGCGGAAATGAAGCAGGTTTCATACATCATAATTTGTTGGCCGATGACTGAGAAGTAAATACTAGTTTTAAACACATCTGATACGCGGAAAGAATCAAGTCTTAAAAAAGCATTCTACCGCGTCTTGCTACGATTCTTCGTACAGAAAAACTTTGGCTTTTTAGTCAGTCTGAGCTTTTAAACATTTATCATTTTCACGAGGTTATAAATTTGCGCGTACGTGAACAGAAACCGGAATATTTAAAAACATCTGATTGAGAGATATAGAGAAACTTAATAAGATCTTCGGAGAAGACCTCCTGCTGATATTCACTTCATTGAAGAATAGACGGTAACAATCAATGCTCAGTTGATTTAAAGTTATATTTGTAAATCGCTCCTAAAATTAACCCTTATGGCAACTACAAAAACGGATTGAGAAACTGGTCAGTAGTTATTGCCTTTGCAGGCAACAAACTCGACAAGCTAACGTCGGTCTATCGTCAAAAAACACCGAAAAGGCTCAACGATGCTAATTAGCATCGCTTGCTTGAGAACGTGAGCAAAACGAATCGTAAATGTGATTTTGAATAAAAAATGTCTGAAGGAGGATTTACCAATCCCACAAACCATTCGTACATATACACGGTTGACAGACAAGCCAGAATGATTGTGTTTAGTCTAACGTTTTTTCTTGGAATTGCGGGAAACGCAGCACTTTTGTTTGTTATCAAGAAAAAATCAAAAAGATCACCAAATGATTTTTTTATTATAAATCTCGCATTTGCTGATTTAGTTCTTCTTCTCTTCGCTTTGCCGCTAAACTTGTTAATCTTTCAAAAGGCTGACATACCAGAAAGCTTCTGCAAGTTCATTTGGCCAACGATGACGATTTCCAACAACGTCAGTATCTTTACAATGAGCGCCATGGCAATTTATCGTTGTCAGGTTATAGTCCATCCCCTAAGGCCAAAGATTAAGCGAAAATTTATTCTGTTGTGGATTACTTCACTCTGGATCACTTCTCTAGTTGTCATGGTGCCATTAATGGCAGTGGCGAAATCATCCCCTGGTGGATGGTGTTACGAGAATTGGTATTCGAAAAATCAACGCAGGTCGTACACAGTGGCGTTAGCCGTTATTCAGTATATTCTACCACTTTCGGTGATCACTGGTGCTTACATTCGCATTGGTTTTGATCTTAAATCTTTAAGCTTGATTCAAGGAAGAAAGTCGAAGTATGTTGTAAACAGCGCAGTACGAAGAAAGGAAGACATTCATGTTATAAAGACTCTGGCTATAATTGTATTTCTTTTTGCTATTTTTATGTTGCCAGGTCAAATTGCTTGGATTTTAATAGATTTCGGTAGTTCTAAATATCAAAGAACCGCCGAAACTCTGTTTAAGTTTTATGATTTGTCGGTCTACTTTCATTGCTGCTTAGATCCCATAGTCTACGGGGCTTTGATGAAGCGTGCAAGACGTGAGATTATACTGACGATTTTGAAGGTATTTCATTTATGTTGCTGTTGTATTGGAAGAACTCTTCGGGACCAAAACCAAAGTAAAGAGAGAAGTAATACTATATCGAATATTAACAAACAAAGTAGTACTCAGGCAGTAAAGGATCATGGGAGAATGATGTTATTCATAAACGGAGACGGTCGAATTGGACAGAACAATTTACACACAAATAGTGCGCAAAATTCTTCAACAATACAAAAAGAAACTGTTGTATGATTAACTCAGAAATGGTTAAAGTCTTCCGATAGATGTTCAATTATGCGTAAAAACAAAAAGTCACATGTGCTATATAAATGTTCGCTTAATAGCCATGGTTTATACTGTTGAAACGCAGCGATCTTCCTGGTGATGAGAGATTACGAAAAATTCCTTTCAGGGCGTAGTTTTACTTTTTCATTCATTTTCACAGCAAATGAAATTTTAAATCGTTAAGACACTGACATGCAAGCAATGAAAGTAAGACAACATTACTAAAAGAAACTGGAGTGCCAATTGGTAAAATGTTCATCAGCCCTTCTCAATTTTCTTATTTTCTTTCTTAAGTTTACGCTGTGCAAAAAGGCATACAAGTTTGACAGTAATTTCAAATATATACATCTCATTACCGCGGCAGTGCGAATTTCGAAGAAGAAATGTATATTTTTAAATAATTCCTCAGTTACGAGCCCAGTGGCTCATTGAGCCTGCACTTATCTCCATTTTTTGTGGTACTAAGTGTATGAGACTGTTTGACTACCCCTGGACGAGAGAAGAACCCATTGCGTGAATTGACATATGTACATTCTACTGCACTGTGTTTGTTATATTTAGAGACCATTAATATAGAAACTAGAAATATATTGTGCTTGCCGTGTTTATAATTTTTATCAAATCTTTTTTCCAAACATTTTTATTAAAGCTTTATTTTACTTTATTTTTATTTTACTGGGCTACCTGAGGTAAGCTCTTTTGTAAATTCGGGGTTGTTTTTGACGACCAGGCAAAACGTTTATCCCACAATTCATTGCCGCTCTAGCAAGGTGTGGTGGTGTTATGAGGAGAAGAAGATTTTGGAACAAAAGGTAGCCCAGTGAACGCTACTAGAGCGTCTAGTTTTTTTAAGATTATAGCGGTTTAAGCCTTATGCACTATTCCTATTACCTTGTTTTTTTATAAATTTAAAAAAGTGTTTAAGATAAACACCAAATTGTGGAGTCAACCATAGCCCATAAATTTGATTGTATTCTTACTTTTTATTTGTTTTTATTTTTAATCGGCTTGGCGTGATGGCGTCTTTTTTTACTCTCCCGAGAATGTTTAAATTTTCTACCATTTCTACATTTAATTTTTTCTTTACAGTGTTTTCGTTGTTTGTTTTTAACTTTTAAGTTTAGTGTGACAGAAGAAAAGTTAAAATCTTTGTTTGATAAAAAGTTTGAAGAGTTTAAGCTAGACTTCTTTGGTCCTCTCAAAGTCACTTGAAGAAGATAAAGCTATTGAGCTTTCTCTGCAGTCAATACGACGACAGTTCAAAAAACAGTTGTAGGACTACAAGAAGACAACAAGAAGTTAAAGAATGAAAATCTAAGCCTTAAAGCAGAGTTAATCGCTACCAAGAATGATCTCAAAAATTTAAAACTTTAAGTTAACAATCAAGAACAGTACATGAGACGAGAGCGCCACGAGTTCTCTGATATTCCTGACAGGACAAGTGAAGATACTACACAAAGAAATGTTGATATTAAGGTGGGAGTTTTTCAAATCATTTTGCGACGAGCGGTTTCAAGGTGAAAACCGCCAAAATAACGCCATTTCTTGGCATTTTTGAGCAAATCTCGGGTGCCTGGGCTCATCATTAAGGGCTAAGAAGGCTTAAACCTTGCACTGTGATTATAGCAAAATAAGCCAGTTTGCTTGGTTCAGGCACTGGCTGCTTGATGTATCATCGAAAAGGGGCCCTACGAGTGTTTGCCTTAGTCCCAGCCGGGTGAGCCGGCTGCATTTTGCATTTCTCTTAGTTTTATTGAAAGCCTAAAATGTCTAGAGAGCTTTTGGTGCAGAATGATAGCTTGGTTGAAGACTTACAAAACGTTTTCATTTGTGGGCACTGAAGTTTCCCTGCGAAAAATATCCGAGGTCTCCCATGATGCAATGGGGCAGATTTGTGTTCTGTGGCTGATCGAATGCACGTGCCAGCAAGAAATGCGTAATTTCAGCTCGGGTTTTTCAATAAAAATTCAATTTTACTGTAGATGAACAATTGTTTTATAATATTTTTTTGTTATCTTAATGGAAAGTTGAAAGTAAAATAATCATAGAGTTTGGACAACTTGTGTTTCAGGCAAAATTTGTTGTTTTTCACATTCATTATTTGAGTCCATTCATAAATTTAATTAATCTGAGTGCAATCCAACCTGTTTAGCTTCAAATCTTGGGTTATTTCATACTTTTTTTCTCTCTTTTGATGTGTCACGAACCCTTCTCAACTGTTATTTGTTAAAAAAGTGTTGAAATTGAACTCAAGCATTTATTTATTTACCCAATATAATTTTGAGCTTTAGTATCAAGGCAAGAAACGCCTTATTGCAAACACTCTTCTACTCTGTGATTTCAAATTTGCCAATTACATGCTTTTCAGCAGTTTATTCCAGCTGGCTTTGTTACCATGGTAACAAGAGACTCAAACATGTAGTTGCTGGTCATGATTAATAGTCATATGTTGAAACATGCTATAAATTCCTTGAAAATTTTGTATTTGAAGAAAAAGCTTTTTTGAGTGTACTCCCGCCTTAATAAAGCTATTGCTGTTGACATTTTGGAACATGATGTATCGGTAAGCCACAGACTGTCTAGCAAATCGGATTGTTGTAGTGGTGATAAGCCAAAAGCTATCATTGCGAAATTCACCAGAAAAAATTTACAAAGCAAGAAGTCGGCTTCATTCCAAAACAACTAAGGATATCGGCTATCGTTCAAGTAATAAGATATAAATTTCTGAAAGTCTGACGAAAGATAATAAAAAGCTATTTAAAAGCTGCATGTTTACAAATCTAACAGTCCCTTAAATTCAAGTTCATTTGGACTAACTATGGAAAAATCTTGATGAGGAAAGACGAAAGTCCAGCAAGTTCGGTTTTCCAGATATGTTCCAAGAAGGACCTTTGCAAGTTATCTCCGCTCGGCCATGAAGCAAATGGATAAGTAGATCATTGATTTAGTTATCATGTTTTGTTTCCGTAAACATTTTTTGATTGTACAAGAAATGAAAGGCACTTTTAATCATTTAATTTTTTATATATTAATCATATATAATAGTTCAAGAGAACTCTCTCTAAAATAGTTCCCGTCTAATAATCTCGCGTGTTTTTGCTTAAACTCCCAATCCAATTGTGATTGTGCAAAATATAATAAAAACCTGGATTAACTTCTAATGTCTATATAACATTCCGCATCTCACTGATTGTGACATTGATTTGCATATGTCCTTGGACATTAAGTTAAATTATTACAGCACAAGCGACTTTCACAATAATAGCGATATTGTAAATTGTGTTTCTGAAAAATATTTTTCTTTTATTCATTGTAACATGCCAACTTTGACAACCTCACTAACATGCTAAGTGAACTGATTTATCCATTTGTAACCATTGGCCTCACTGGAACAAAATTTAGTTTTTTTTATAATAAGTATTCATTTGCAACTTATATCTTCCTGGATACCGATTGTTGTCTCAACCTAGCCTCTCAAATGCTGGAGGCACTGGTGTTTTTGTACAAGACCACTTAAAGTTTCAATTCGTCCGGATCTAAAAAAATCAGTATCTAGCTTTGAAGCATTATGGATTGAGGTCATACATTGTGCGCGTTCAAACTTATTTTGCGGAGTCATTTATAGACATCCTAATGGAAATACTAATGAATTTTCCGATTCTCTTAACTTTGCCGTAGAAAGAACTAGTAGGGAGAATAAACCTTGCGTAATTATAGAAGATTTTAAGTTAGATCTTTTAAAGTACAATTCTCACTTTGACCTTGACAACTTTCTTAACACTATGCTTTTAAAATGTTTTCAATCTCACATTTTAAAACCTACTAGAATTACGGATCACAGCACTACCCTTATTAATAATATTCTTTTCAATTCACTTAACGATTAAAGAGAGCAAAAATGTTTTATTATTTTTGTCGTGAATTAATCCCCGACAATTAAAAGTAGTAAAGCAACTACTATTCTCATTGCGATGTTGGTTAATTTCTGCGGCAACCGTTAAGTTTTGCAGCATATCTGTAGTGAACAGTATCGAAAAGGTGAAGGGGGATTGTATTCTTACAAGGTTCATACGGTCATAAAAACTTGTGATAAGTCATGGAACATGAAAATACATTTTCCAGGCCTGGAGACGTTGTGGAAATATGGGAAATTGACCAAGGTCATGGAAAAGTCTTTGAGTTTTATTTTCTAGGTTTTTGGTGAATATCGTTTTTTATATAACAGATACCGTGCAAATGTACCAAGAAAATAAGGTTGTCACATGCACATTAGATAAGCTGCGCATACAAGTATAAACTATGAGATAAATAAATTCAATGTTATGAAGGGACCATTCACCTTTCAAGTAGAATTATACCATGGACGAGAAGGGCAACTAAAAGTTCCGTTACAGTAAAAACACAGAGGCGCCCAGTTTAACATTTATATATCTACTATTGTCCCTAATGATACACGTATTTATGTGATGCTAAAAGTTTCTCACAGTAAAATTACAGATAAACCGTTTCATATTTAGTATATCTATCATTGTCCCAACTGATAATAATAAAAAATAATAATAATTTGCGCAATTTTAAAAATAAATATTATCAAATGCGCATTGCAACAATAAGAAATATAAACTATTCACAAGTAAAAAAACATAATATAAGAAAAAATAAATGAATGATAATGATGCCACAAAATGAATACTATAGTGATTAATTTATGATACGTTATAGACTTGTCTAAAAAGATGTGTTGATTGTAAGAGCTGATTTAAAACTTAAAAAGTTCTGATTTCTATTAAGATCAGAGAGGCTATTCCAAACTTTAGGCGCTGCTACTGCGAAAGGCCTATCTCCTACTGTCTTCTTATATCCAATGCTTGGTGAATGCTACATTTTGTATATCTACTATTGTCCATAATGATACACGTATTCAATATGCAATACTAAAAGTTCCTAAAAAAAAACAGAGAAGCGCCGTTCTACATTTAGTATATCTACTATTGTCCATAATGATACACGTATTCATGTAATACCAAAAGTTTCTCACAGTAAAATTACAGATGCACCGTTTCACAGTTACGGTATATCTACCATTGTCCCAAATGATACACGTATTCATGAATGCTAAGAGTTTCTCACAGTAAAATTACAGATGCACCGTTTCACGTTTAGCCGAGTATATGTACTATTGTCCCAAATGATACACGTATTCATGAATGCTAAAAGTTTCTCACAGTAAAATTACACATGCACCGTTTTACATTTAGTATATCTACCATTGTCCCAAATGATACACTAATGATGAATGCTAAAAGTTTCCCATAGTAAAATTACAGATGCACCGTTTCACATTTAGTATATTATGTACTAATGTCCCAAATGATACACGTATTCATGAATTATATTTCTCTTGTAAGAACAATGAATGAAATGAATTGCAGTGGAAAGAGAAATGCTTTCCATATATGGACAAGAATACGTTTATTCATTGATGTATAGATAGCTTCTTCGGGTTTATGTTAATTATGGATATTTATATTCTGTCAAAAACCAAGGTTAGCTCATTGTGGTTCTGGTTTCGCTTCAGTTTTATTGATATTTCAGTAAATAATTTTGATTTTATTACTTCCTTTCTCTTCATGATATGCCTCCGAAATCAAGAAAGCGGAGTTCTGCACGCCCTACAGATCTATTGCAAGTTCCAAGTCACGACGACTTCGTTCAGAGTATAAAGTTGTACCAGGCGAAATAGGGTTAATTTAGGGAGAAAAAAATCTCATTTTTGATTCCGATGATGATTTTCTGTCCGAGGGAGAGCAGATAATGCCAGCCCAACAGTAGATTTTAGTCGAATAATCAGAGCTTGAGGACTCTGAAGATAATCAAAGAAATCCTCACAATGTTGCAGAGGGAAATTCAATTCCCGTGAATATGATCAAAACGTTAGAGGCGACGCCGACATTAAGGCTGTTTATATGGGTCCGGCGAACAAGGCTGGCCCGTTTGGACGAGATGAAATTTGGCGTGTTTATATGGAAGAATCTTGTCAGGACGTATTACGTTATGTAATCAATAATAAACTGTACGGGTAACTGGCAAAACAAGAAATTAAAACGTATTTGGCATATCGAACTTCAATTTTTCAACAAGCACTGCTTTCCACCATCTTATTAACTCATCTAAAATTCTTTTTGTTAGCAGATTGATTAGAAATGTTGAGAGAATTAGCCATTTCGTACAGTTAATCGAATTGCTCCCGCCTCGAATAGTGATTTGGCAAACTAATGTAGCAATTATTCTGTAATTAGTTACGTTTTCGTTGTTTTTGAATCGCTCACGTGCAGGTCCATTCAGTATTTTCGTCAGCGGATAAACGAACGCATGCGCAGTAAATATTCAGTTTTCGTCCCACCTCACCGGGATGGCGTGTTTACATGGGAAAATGTCTGGCCCTCCATGCCGAGATCTCGGCAGATCACAGCGGGATCTCACTGAACCGGGCCAGCCCGTTTCTCATGTAAACACAACAACATTTTTATTAGCAAAATAGGGATGAGGCGAGATCTCGCCTCAACGGGCTTCCCGGTTCACCGGGCTCATATAAACAGGTCCTAACTCCCGTGATCAATTTTGGCTCGCTTGTGGAATTCACAGTGACGAGGAAGAAACTCCGACCTGGGTAAAGAAACTTAATGAGTCTCAAGAAAAACTCTCACGGAAAGCACAGCACAATTTGAGCGGATTTGTGAGGAGATCGTGTATCTCAAAAGAAAAATAAATGTTTCTGATCAAGACTTCCAGTGGAAACGAAAGGGCAATAAGAAACAATTTGAGTTTAACTCCTCTGTGTAATTTTAAAGGATCTGCTATGCCTGAGTCAAGGCGGAAGAAGGATTGCAATAAGCTTTTAAAAATAGCTGATCAGTATGTCTGGGATACAGTTAATCTGCACACAAACAATCCTTTGGATAACAACGACGAGGACCATAAGCGATTTCGGAAAACCGTTAAAGAGGCCAAAAAAGCTAGGGAAAAAACGAGAAATAATTGCCATGTACGTAACAATCGTTTCGCACGAGTTACAGGTAGTTTTCCTGTTTTGCCGTCGGATAGAAGACCCAACATCATTCGCTGCTATGGATGCGGAAGACGGGCCATCTGCAACGCGATTGCATCGTTCAAGTCCCATTATCAACAGATTGTCTACAAACAAAGTGAATAGAGAATCAAGAACAGGTTTATTCTTTGAAAGTTTTGGGCGATTCCACATTTGAGTTTGAACAAGATGACGCAATACCGGTTGTTGCGGGGCGGTTAAGGAAAAATATTTCTTTTTGGAAATCAATTCACGCTTCACGAATGATTAAGGCCCGTGTAAACGGATCAAACATGTTGGTCAAACATCATCAAACATTGTTGGGTGGTATTGGACGGTGTTTGATCAGTGTTTGATACTCGAGTGTTCAAACGAATCCAACACTGTCCAACAATGTTGGATCTCGGTACCAGGCCCATGAGTTTTTTAACAAGATTACGTATTTTTGATCACGCAAAGCTTAAATGTTGGACGATGTTTGATGAAAAGTTTGAACAAAGTCAAACTTCATCCAACATCGTCCAACACCGTCAAACACTATCCAACATGTTTGATTGTGCCGTTCAAACGGTTCAAACATGTTGCGTCCAACAATGTTTGATGATGTTTGACCAACATGTTTGATCCGTATAAACGGGCCTTTATAGATATTATTGAACATGGCTATTATTTGCCTTTTGCTCGCGACCTTGCGCCAATTTTCACGCAGAATTATGCGAGTGCTACACGTCACCATGAATTTGTAGAGTCAGCAATTTTGGAACTATTAAAGGCTTGTTTTGTTGCTGAGGTTACACCGGATAAAATTAGAATTTGCAGTCCGTCTCCAAGGAATTGTTCCTAAAAAACAAAATAAATTGAGACTGATTTTAAACCTTAGATTTTTAAACAAGCACTTATACATTAAGAAGTATAGATATGGGGATTTGTTTGTGGTTTCGCAAATCGTTTTTAAGGGTGACTGGTTTATAACGTTTGATTTTAAAAATGGATATCATCATGTCGATATCTTGCGGCATATCATAGGAAGATTCGCGGATTCTGTTTTCATGTTATGGGATCTGTTCGATTTTTTGTGCTTGCCTCGTTACAATCCGGATTGGCTACGGCTCCGTATATATTTACAAAATTCTTAAGACCATCTGTAAAGCATTGGAGGAACCAAGGGAAACTTCCGTTGATGTATTTAGACAACGGTTTTGGCGTAGCGCATGGTTTTACGACAGCTAACGCTTTAGCGCACACAACTGAGAGTGATCTTCGAAGGTGTGGTTTTCTTATTAACGAAGAGAAAAGTTGTTTTTCACCAAAGCAAACGGGAGAACTCTTAGGTTATGTAATTGATCTTATTATCGGTATGTTTTCTGTTCCACCGGGAAAAGAAAACAATTTGTTGTCATTATTGCAAGATTTGACAGTTGTGTGTTTAAGCTCATGAAGTTGGTAGAGTTACTGGAGCTGTTATCTCCGTGGGCTTTGCTCTTAGACCAGTCGCAAGTTTATTTACTTGGCATTTATATAGAGCAGAGGATGGTGTTAATTCTTTAAGTGAAAAAACTTCTTTGTCTAATCATGCTTTGAGAGAAGTCAATTTTTGGATTTAGTGGGGCAGCCTATTTGGTATTCATCTCCTTGTACTGATGCTATTTCATACTCAGTGACAAAGCTTATTATTATCATTATCATTTTCCTTAGCATTATCCTTATCCTTGTCCTTGTCCTTGTCCTCGTCCTCGTCCTTATCCTTGTCCTTGTCCTTGTCCTTGTCCTTGTCCTCGTCCTCGTCCTTATCCTTGTCCTTGTCCTTGTCCTTGTCCTCTTCCTCGTCCTCGTCCTCGTCCTTGTCCTTGTCCTTGTCCTCGTCCTTATCCTTGTCCTTGTCCTTGTCCTTCTCATTGAAGAATCATCCAAAGATCATTACAAACTTTACAGATTTGTTTGTCCACCTAGGATAGAACACAGATGTGCAGCCTACTCTAAATAGAGACCAAATGACAAGTTAGGTCCGTCAAGTGATTTGGATACACTTTTGTTTTAATAAGAACCTTTTTTATAAGAACATGTTGAGAACATGCTTAGGCTGAGAAAAGGCGAAAAACATTTATTTATTATGAGTTTGCTTGACCTTCTTGACTTAAAGCGGGACTTAACCTAAAAAAATGTATGAAATAGAGGATTTTTTGGGGGGAAGGGTGGTCCTATAAAAATTCTATATTTTCCTAAATTAAAATCTGGCGGACTGGGTATGGCCTGTATATGTGATGACACGTAAAAGTTAGTCACATGACAGCCCGAATCGTTTTTCAAATCATTTTGTGACAAGCGGTTTTAAGGTGAAAACCGCCAAAATAATGTCATTTTTTGGCATTTTTGGGCAAATCTCGGGTGCCTGGGCTTATCATTAAGGGCTGAGAAGGCTTAAAGTGAAGAACTCTTTATTGGCACTGTGATCATAACAAAATGAGCTAGTTTGCTTTGTTGGAGCACTGGCTGCTTGCTGTATCATAGAAAAGGGGCCCTACGAGTGTTTGCCTTAGTCCCAGCCAGCTGCATTTTGCATTTTTCTTTGTTTTATTGAAAGTTTAAAAATTCTAGTTAACTTTTGGTACAAAATGTTAGCTTGGTTGGAAACGTATAAAAATGCTTTTAATTGTGGGCACTGGTGTTTTCCTGTGCAAAATATTCCGGGTTTACCATGATGCAATTTTGCATATTTGTGTTCTTTGGCTGATCGACTGCATATGCCAGCAAGAAATGGGTTATTTCAGCTCGGGTTTTTCAGGTTTGTCAATAAAAATTGCATTTTACTGGAGACGAACAATTGCTTTATAATAATTTTTATGTTAATGGAAAGTTGAAAGTAAAATAAGAGTTTCGACAGCTTGTGTTTCAGGCAAACTTTGTTGTTTTCACACTTATTATTGAGTCAATTCATAAATTTAATCTGAGTGCAATCCATCTCATTTAGCCTCTAATGCTGGGTTACTTCAAATTTTTCCTTTCTCTTTTGATGTGTCACAAACCCTTCTCAACTGTTGCTTCTTGAAAAAGTGTTGAAATTGAACTCCAGCGTTTTTATATTTACCCCATATAATTTTGAGGTTTAGCATCTAAGCAAAAATGTTTCATTGCAAACACTCTCCCACTCTGTGATTTTAAAGTTGCCATTACATTGTGCCTGAATATTATGTAGGGCAAACCCCCTTTGGAATAAACCCAAAATGAGGTAACTCTGTTGTTTTATTTTATTGTGGTCGGGAAAAATTGAAGAAAAAAGTCTTGTTTTTTCTCAATTTTAGGCTTAAATATTTTTTTCTCAGCTAGAATTTAAAATTAATGAAAGTTCTATGCACAAAACAAAGACCTTCATACTGGCCATCTGTAAAAAATATTTTCAATTCATTCGGTTAAGTTATTTTGCTTATTTTTTTTCTCAAGGAGAGGGTGCTTTTAAGCAGTTTATTGAAGCTGGCTCTGTTACCATGGT